>SMSQ01020958.1:0-18267 GCA_019453375.1 Ctenoplectra terminalis
TGACGGAATACTTCTTCGCGTATTTTATCGGTGTTCGATTGATTATCCAATAGACAACTAAGCTTCTATTGTAATTTTCCAGTTGTGATATATTAAATAATAACAGAGAACTATTCTCGAGCATATATTATTTATTTAATACATACTCATGAATATTACACGACGATCTGAACACTTTGATCTTCGAACGCATATATGCGTCCATAGTCACATAGACACTGATAAAGTCAATTTGATCAATTTCTAGTGATAATATATAAATGCTACTAAAACTAAATTAATGACAATTTACCGATTGAAAATAATATTTACTGCTTTCTTAACACTAAACCTACCGACGATTAAAGTGCACCTATTTGTTTCCAAAGAAATAAAAATGATAGGTATTTTAACAAGTACATAAAGTAAGGAAAATAAATCTTTACCTATATCTTTCACAGAAAATCACGAAAAATTCGCCAAACTGAATCGTTGTAAATTTATAGAATTTTTATGAGAAATTACAAGCTGGTCATTTTTACCGCTTTGGTAGTTTTAGTGTTAAGGAATCGACACATTGTAAATTGAAATTTTCTGTTGATAAACATTTTCCAATAGTGTATTAAAATGAAATGCACGATTTGTAAAAGGACACTAACCATGGTAGAAGAACGTCATTATTTAATCCATAGGTTAGCGATTAAGTAACCCACATATAAAGAGCTTTTCAAATAATAAAACAGTTCTATAAGGTTCGGCATTTATAGACTTTAATGTTATTTTTATTGCACATTAGCTCAGTAATTTATTCACGACATTCAATTTTATCCAGTTATAATATTCTGCTACACATAGCTGTAACAGTATCAATTAAGTAACAAAATCACAAATTACATTCTGACAAAAATAAACAAGTGTCCGGATACTTTTGAGCGGTAGTGTATATGCGTTCGCAGCAGTCAAGTGGTTAAACAAGTAACTCGTACTGCGAAGTTATGCTCTAATGTTCTCAAATTCTTGAAACACGTTAACACATTGAGAGCCGGCCCCGCGAAAACGCGGGTTTCTGAGCGTTGACTCCCACAGTTTGCGTGGAGTCGAATATTTAGCATCAAGATGCCAACACGTTTTATAACAATAAATATAGGTAATATATTGAGTTCGGTTCGTACAAGTTCCGTTCAATAGTTCACAGTGCTGATGTGTACAGTGTTCAATAATCAGTTCTTAGTTCTTAGTTCGTTGATTCCCGATTCTCCTCAAGTTCAATTCTAATTCTAATTCACAAGTTTAATTCTAGTTCTAGTTCTTCAAGATCTCAAGTTCAATTCCCAGGTTCTAATTCTAATTCACAAGTTCAATACTCTTATTCTTATGTTCACAATTCTTCAAGTCCCCCTTATGTTCAATACCTCCTAATAGTAACAGTCAGTTCTTAAGTATTAGACACCTTCGTTAGGCGTGTCGTCGCCAAGAGGGTGGGAGTCATGCTATGTCCAATAGTCAAAAATTGTTCAATACTTTCTAAGACTTCTTGTTCAATACTTCCCGTTCAATACTTTCTAAGACTTCTTGTTCAATACTTAATCTAATCGTTACAGAGACAGTTCTTAAATACTAAACACCCTCGTTAGGCGTGTCATCGCCAAGAGGGTGGGAGGCATGCTATGTCCAATAGTCAAAAATTCTTGTGTCAAGAGAGGTGGTCAATGTCACGCCCTCAGAGTTCGTGCGTTAGTCCTAAGTCAGCTAGGTTCGGAAGTAACGGTATCAGAAGGTAGCAGCTGAAGTACACGTGCGTCAGTTCTTGGTAAAGATTAGGATACGGCATTTTGCTATTGAACAGAAATCGACGAACACCGAAATATTGGCCAGTTTCTAGGTCGTAAACTAATAACATGCCAGATGTGAAAATGACAATTCTCAAAAATAGCTAGGGTTCGTCCGGATCATAAATTAAGCCGTTAACTGTCCTTAACACTGAGTCTGTCATTTGACCGTCGGCCCCGCAAAAACACGGATTTCTGCTGGTAAAAAAAGAAGCGAGAGTAGATTTATGTGTGCTAAATGCTTAGTACCTTTACATCTTGGACAATGTTTCGAGTGATACCACGCTTGCCTTAAATATTAAAACTTTTGTTTTCTGTTTACGTTGTATATATGTAATAATCCACCATGAAATGAGAAACTGTATCTTTTTCTATAATTATAAATTAAAAATTTTTATTTTGTTTTTATTTTTAATTACCGTTAAATCGTATATGACGAATATGCAAATAAAATGTTCTATTTTACGAAAACATATAATGTTTCCAATATTTTTTTTTGGCTATTCAGTGATCAAAAACAAGGGAATAAGGCCGGCGTTTGGGACTTAAGTGGCCGATACGTTGCCGGCGCTCAGGCTTTAACCACTTGACATACAAATAAAATGCGCGTCGACGCGTCCGTAGAATACTAATTAATTTGGCCATTTTTACTATCACCAGTAGAGCAGCCTAATAGACTTTCATCGTCACTTTCATATAATGCATTCAACTCAAACATGTTGGGATAACTATTTCTGATTTTTACAAAATTCAGATATCTGCTTTGGCGTTCGGCGTGCGAGCTCACTGCTATACTGATTACCGTTTTCATTGCGATTCTTGATGTTTAGTTATTTGCCGATACGATTTTGTTATCGGTACTGTTGAGAGGGGGAATGTTGTTTCAACAATCTAAACAAAACAGCATCGATGCACGAACGAAACAGCTAATCTAATAATATACTGCCCGGTTTTAGCCAAAGACAGTTCTTGACGTCTCCGAGACGTCAAAGTCTAAAATGGCACATGAAATGGATGACGTCTCAGAGACGTTATTGTATATCAAGTGGTTAAATGTCTCTTAGGTCGCCGGCTGTCAATGTGTTAAAATTCTCGATCGAATTTAATTTCAATATCTTTTTATCTCCAACTTAACGTGGTTACTAATGACTCCAATGGGTCGACAACCTTAAAAAAAAAACGAGAATATTTCATCGTAAAAAAAAGAGAGAATACTTCATCGCAAAGAAAAAAGATCGACCGATACATCGTATCACGATTTCGCAGGTAGAAACGATCTCCAGTTGCTTGGAAATTGGCGAAAGGAGCGAAAGGAAGCCGAAGCCTCATCCGCGGAAGCGGTAAACGGAAGGAAGATTCGACGGGTCGCCGCGAATCCTCTCTTTCCCTTTACAAGTTACAAATCCGGCGCGGTAAGCCGCTTGGTAATCTTCTGATATCGTTTAACGCCATATTTCGCAAAATATACGGGTCTGTGCGGCGCGGGGCATTTCGTCGGCAAGGTAGACGGGTAGAGCAAATGACACAGGGAGGGAGGAATTTTCGTCGAGCGAGGGAGAGTGCTGGTACTCGATGGTGTGAGGGGTTAGAGATCTCCGGGTTGTCAAGCAGCGGATGATTGCATGCCTGCGGCAGCGCTCCGCGAGGCGCAGGGCACCGCATACATAATATATACCACTTACCGAGTGGTCACCTACGTTTTATGGTTGCCTCACAATGTTCTGCGACGCTGTTACGTGTCTCCGATAAAAACGCGGCGATAATAAAACAGGATGCGAAGAAAATGTAGTAAAGTACAGGATACAGATAGTGATAAGATGCGTCATAAAAATTGTAACGAGATGTATGGTGTTAGGAAATTTACATGGCTGTTAGGAAATTATTAAAGTAAAAATTGCAAATTCGTGGGATGAAACTTCTGACGGTGAAGAATTTGTGAGTGACGATTATTTGTTATGTATAATCGTGAATATTAGTGGTGCAAAGAAATTGTTAGAAGTTGGTTGGAACATTGAAATATACTTTTGCAATTGATTTATGAAAGCATTGTGAAATTATTGAAATGAAAGTTGATAGATTTTGAGGTAACTGTTACGAATGTCCTTTTGTGGTAACATTTCGATATATGTGATCGTGTGCTTTTTATACGTATCGATTCGAGTCGAGGATATTTGTATAATTTCATTATGCTTCGTAGGCTTATTGATGATTGCTTAATGCGATTAAAGCGAAAACAAGTTATTGTGATTAAGCGGTTTTGAAGCAGTTTAGTTTCGAAACTGTGGAGTAACTCTGTATCTACCAAAAGTTACAAAGTAACTTTCTGCTACCAAAGACCAAAACGTAATCATGTACGTTTATGATAATATTTCAATAAAAAATATTTAAGTAACCTGAATTTAGGATTTTCAGCTATTATATGCGTTCTCGCTATTAATGCACTTTAGCCTATACTTAGGCTGGATGATAAAATTAAATTATGTTCGTTGATAAGTCAATATTTCATTTTTTACTTTTTTTATTAATATTATTTTAACACCGTTATATTTTCTAATAGTGTTACATATCGAATTCAATACGTTCAGAAAAGCTGTTCACATTATCATCTTCCATTTCCCTTTCAAAAAACAGCTTCTTAACTGCTATTTAACGCGTTCATTGCCAACTACGAGATATCTCATTATGTACCGCGAATACCGACTACGAAATATCTGAAAACATTTTTTTTATTCTTCAAATCTTTATAAATCCCTAAGCAAATTATATTTCCAATTATAAATATTACATTTGAGTTCTGCTGTTTGGTTTAAACATTTTCGGCACCCAACTTAAAACCTGCTTAATTTTCTTAGCAGTGAACGTGTTAATACCAAAACAATAATTTTCTCTTTATTTTCCTTTCTTAAAATCTTCTCAACGACGAATCAAATTCATTATCATCCACCCGTAATTCAATTATTAGAACCTTTAAGAATCACCTATGTTATTTCATCTGCCAGAACAACGATCAACCCCTTCGTGTATAGAAATCATTCTCGTCGATTATCTCCGTGAATTGCAGCTAGTTTTCAAGATAATTAAGAGCAGCCAGGAAAAAGAGTCTCGCAACAAGCACGTACTCTCGTATTTTTGCGTATGATGACCATGAAAGGGGCAAGAGAGAGAGAGAGAGAGATAGAGAAACAGAGGAAGAGAGCAACGCAAGAACGAGAGGCTCACCTCACCCCGTGTGGAGTCTCCTTAACGTTAGGAAGCTCTGCCACTAATTGAATCTCCTCTCTTACTCGCGTCTGGAGCCTCAGCAACCGCTGGGAACCGGAGCACCCGTCCTGCATTAAACACCCCCGACACCCTGGCCACCCTCATCCCCATCGAGCGGTCTGGTCCGCCCCTGGCTGCCTTTCTCTTTCGATATGTATTTCTATCTCTCATTCGCCTCTCCTCCTCTTACTCGTCGCCTTCCTTTGAATATGCTCTATATTTCTTTCTCTTCCTCGTCGCTTCTTCTTTGCCTTCTTCTTATTTTCATTTATCTTATTCTTTGTATTTCCGCTTCTTCTTATTTACCCGGCACGTCTGCACCATTTTTCTCATGATATTGCTTCTTGAGCGAACTTGTTTGCTTTGGACCTCTTTGATGTGTCTCTTTTGATTTTTCTGCTTTACTCGAATATTTTTGTTTTTTAGTTTATGTTTCTGTAGACCCTGCGGTTACTTTATAGGGCAGACCGAGGCGAATCGGAGCATTATCTGCTTAACAGTGAATAAATAATAGTCAACATTTAGAGAGCTAACTTTTTTTTATTATAAATTCGTTGTTAATACCTAGTTAATTTGATGAAAGAAAATTTGTTTTAACTTGAAGGTCTTCCTTTTGACTGAATTGTTATTTTGATTCGCTTAGATTTACTGTCTTTTCTTGTATTTCTGATTTATATAAAACACATCCGCATAAAAAAATATTTTCAATAGCGTTTCGTGCAATATTTTTACATATGCTCGTAAAATTTAAATAAAACGAAATTGATGTTATATACTATGATATATTCGTATCGTAACAAAAATTTGCAATAAACAGTTTTTTTTATATATTACTATTTAAAAAACAAATTCATTGAAAGCTAAAATAATAGTGTTATTATTTAATATTCCAGGATTGTTTAGAAATTTAAGTTTTCAAAAATCATTCAAAACATTCAAATATTTCTTGAAAAACTATTCAATTTAAGAATACGATTTTACGAATCGATTAAGATTCAAAACAAACACAAAATTAATATTTCACAAATAGTGTATTGGGTAAACCGTTAGTTTCAACAAGACCCTATTAATTACGTATATAACCATGACATCGTATTCAGTTGAAATATCAAACCAGGATTACACAAAGTCGTGCACTTATCGATATCAAATCCGATTTACACCGGCGCGCAAAATAGAGATTCAAATCAATACGCATTCAAATACTTGAATCTAACGGGAAGATTTTAAATACCGAATTCTCGCGCTTCGCGTGAAATACCATTGTAGATTTCTTTGCTTGTGACAAAGCTTCAGCCAATAATAGAATATTGTAAAGCATCTATATAGAGTGCATAAACAGAGAAAACCAGGTAACATTTACGGCATGTACTACAAGGAAAATAACAAAGATTATAGCAAATAGATGTTAATTACTGTTCAACTTTCCATCGGGGGACATAATGTAATGCTGCATCGAAAGGAGATTACGCGTTTTCGACCGATTAATTAATTAAATGGAAATGGTCGGCAGCATTCGTCGAATAGTATACACGCTCGTATCGTGAATTTTGCGGCGAAATATCGAGAGGTTGAAACGCGAAGTAACGATCAAGTGAGAGATCATGGAAAAGCGAAACGTCGCATGACACTGCAAAATTATTATTGAGTCCTCGTGTTCGAGCCACTTTTATCGAAGTCTCTCGTGTCGCCGATTAATAGAGACACGCGGAACCCTATGCGATTAACGTAACTTCGATGAAAAATTCAGTCGTTTTAAAATAGTTCAGCTTTGTTACGGTACTCAAATTATTTTCGACCCAAGCGTGCTTTAATTTCGCTAAAAAAAATTCCTGATTAATATATTGATAAGAATATATTTTTAGCATATAGTTGTGATAAGAAAATTCGTATATTGACGGCAGCTTTTTTATATTGTTTTTGAAATTAGGAAATTTTTTTCGAAAAATTCGATTGGATCAATAATGAATTAATAGCCGTAGCAAGGTTAAAAAGGTTTCGAGCCCTACTTGATATTATTTTATGTTATTTACAATTAATTAATAATAGCAGAACGAAAACATTGAATTCGCTTGAATTAATTATCTTTAAATAAATTTTTAACATTAAATGGGCAATTTAGTCGAAATGAGCCATTAATGAATTGAAAAAATTATTATTATTAATATTATTATTATTATTAAAATTATTATTATTAAAATTATTATTATTATTAAAATTATTATTATTAAAATTATTATTATTATTAAATTTTTATTATTAAAAGTATTATTATTAAAATTATTATTATTTTATATTATTTATATTAAAATTATTATTTTCACTAATAAATATGACAACTTGCGATTCTTTTTTTTCTATTTTGAGGATCACGAATATTTTTCTATATTTAAAATGCTAATAGATTAATTTTTAATTATCGTTTCTAAGATATTAAGAAAATATATTTAAAAGAATCAAATGAAAACTGTAGGACTTTAACTGTTAACAAGTTTTATTTTTTTTAAATGTTTATGAATTAAAAATACCAAACCAAACGAATATAATATTCATAATAAGTTATATACTCAAATAATTTGATTTATAGTCCACGTTGATTAATTTAAAATATATGTAGGAACCGTAAGCCGAAAAGTCGCTACAAATTTTAATATTTTTTAAAATAAAGACTCGTGGCACGGATTGACGGTATCCTTTGACGAATCAGTTGTAAAACCAACGACAAACAGACTATTTAACCATGATTGCTGTTTTACTAGGTCCACGACTACGTTTGCTTAGGAGGGTTTGTCTGACCAATAGCCACTGAAGTCACTGTCGTTGCGGGTTATTCGTGGCTCGAAAATCTTTGCCCCGTGAAACCACAGGGGAATTGCGACAAGGATGCCAGTATCAGAATTTAGTCCATCCAAATTGGAGATTCGTTTTAATAAAATATACAAAACAATAATGCTTTTACTGAAAACAGCACTCTCAATAAATATCAAAGAAACATTCAATCTTTGCAACAACTTCTACTTCGTTTTCTACTGAGGTCTACCACAAAATGATAGCACATTTCGTTTTTAAACTGTTAAAAAATTTTAATTATTAAAAATGATTGTTCTGTCGAATCTCATGAGTTATAATAAGCTACTGGTTACTGGAAATAAATGATAAACGCTCGATTTATTTGAAGAATATATTTTCTGTTACATTTAACATATTTAACATTAAATTGAAGGTACAGAAAAATAAAAGTTTTACAGAAATATCAGAATGTGCAATCATTTTGTCGCAAACTGTAATATAAGATTTGAAAAAGCGTCTACATGTACATTAAAAACATATATTAAACAAGCTATATTTGTTACTATAGTACAGACAGAAGAAATAGACTATTCAACATCGTTTCTAACATCTACTTCCCTACCAGGTACATTCTATTCAAATTTATTTAAACCATAATGAGTATCAATAAAATCAGTATCTTTCGTCAGATTCGTTTATTAAAAAATCAATTAATTTTTCATCGTTATCTTTTACAATTTTGATTACATAATTTTTATTTATTCTCACTTGCGGTTTCAAATGTTTAAAAGCGTTACATCCTTCTGATACGTTTAATTACGCTCTAACTAGGCCTATTACACTTTAGACACATCCATTTTAATTAACATTAACAACGATATTCAAGATCACGTAAACTTCACGATTATTAAAAATACATTGCATATACGAAAGAAATTTTTCTATTACGTAAAAAGATATCAATGATAATCACATTGAGAATTTTGTGTAATCGATACACCGTTAATATTAAACATGAATATTTCTATCGTTTTATATAAAATTAACTTGGTATAAGTTGTTTAATTCGAGTATTTTTTAATTATATCTTTTATATAACTCTTTTATTCTACTTATCGCCCGAATCACTTCTCTCGAAATAACTAGTTTTTTTAACGCCCCCATGTATTTCAACTCCGTGAACAAAGTGAAAAAAGGAAATTCAAATTTATGTAATAAAGAATAAAAAAGATCGATTTGTAATTAGAAGATGAAAGCCTATTTCTTTCGTCTCTACTATAAATAACAACGGTGTAGAGTCCGCGGGGAAAAGAGAGGCAGTCACAGCCTGCTCTGCTGGGAGCTCTTCGAGGCCCTCCTCTTGACAGGCAAGCACACCATTAGACCGCTCCCGGTGTCCTATGATATCGTGGCATTCTTTCCTCGCGCGGAATCACACCTACGATACTTTTTCTATAGGAGACGTCTCTGATCTCACGATTCTATTTTAAACATTTACAATAAGTATCATCACTTACCGTCTCTGTTCATGTTAGCCTCGAAACACTTGGCGAGTCGGCATGCACGACATTGGTTCCTATGAGTTTTGTCGATGGGGCAGCGCCCTTTCATGGCACCCTGGACCTTGCAAATGTACCTTCGATTGCTGTGAATGCTCCTCTTGAAGAAACCCGAACAACCTAGATAACACACAAGAATTCATACGTCACGTTAGGAATTGATAAATCGTATTTTTATGAATATAATAAGTAATTTATTACTATATATTAATAATATATAATTATAATTATGATTATATATTATATGTTGATATGTACCGATGAATATAAGATGTTAATTATAATTTTATAATATCAATATCATTCGAACCCCGAATAACCTAGATGACACACAAAAATTCATACGTCACGTTAGGAATCGATAAATCGTATTTCGATGAATATAATAAGTAATCTATTATTATATATTGATAATATATAATTATAATTTTATAATATCAATATCATTCGAACCCCGAATAACCTAGATAACACACAAAAATTCATACATCACTTTAGAAATTGATAAATCTTATTTTTATGAGTATAATAAGTAATCTATTATTATATATTATATATTGATATATATTGATGAATATAATATGTTAATTATAATTTTATAATATCTATATCATTCGAACCCCGAACAACCTAGATAACACACAAAAATTCATATAATAAGTAATCTATTATTACATATTAATAATATAGAATTATAATTATATATAATATGTTGATATATATCGATGAATATAATATGTTAATTATAATTTTATAATATCAATATCATTCGAACCCCGAACAACCTAGATAACACACAGAAATTCATACATCACTTTCGAAATTGATAAATCGTATTTCGATGAACATAATATATTAATTATAATTTTATAATATCAATATGATCTATCAATATATAATTATATTTATATTATTATAAGTATAATATTATATTATTATTATTAAGTGTAATTATAATATAATAAATAATAAATAATCTTTATATACCGACGATCAGGTAATAGGCACAGCTTGGATTTAGCCTTCATAATTTTTTTCTTAATCATTTAGAAGTATGGTCTGCTCACCGATTTCAGAGATTTTTAAATATATCGTCGAAATTATCATTCCGAACAAGTTTTTCTTGTAAAGTTACCGCTAATTCGACCTTAGTTTCAGAGATAAGGTAAACAACCCCATTCCTGGGTATATATTATAAAAATGTGATCATGAAAATAGTTATTTTTTACCAAGATATACAGATATTTACATGAGATATTGATTACTGAGAATACTTGTTCCTCTAGTTTTTTAAATAAATGAGTATCAATTACAATGCGAAAATTTGCGAGGAAATTATTAATGAAAATGATATTCGATACGATGTTCTCATTATTTGTGCTTTTTACCATTGCGTCCCTGTTACTGTGCAGTAGTTTCAATTATTAAATACTGGACACGAAGTAGTTTTGTCTACGATTAATTTGTTTCCATAAATATAGTACTAGGTAAAACAAATTGTTTTTATTAATATTCTGTGAAAAGCAAAGCTTGTGATTTTTTTTTATCATTCAAAAGTATTAATAATATTACATATCTTCCAGAGATATTTTTGAGCACAACTTTCTGTAACTATATCAATGAAAATTGATGTCTACAATTTTATTGCGAATTGCATCTTTCTCGTTGATTTGAGCGAATTATTGTATGGGTTCATATATTTTTATTAAGAATTCGATTGCTTCAGATATTTTAATGTATTTTTTATGTGGCCTGGTGTGATAGAAGCTGTTTCAAGTTTGATTTCATGTCTTCGTCTTTATGTTAGAGTAGATGTACATTCAAAGAGTACGTGTGTGGTTGTTAGTCGTTGTGTCTACAACCTACTTTATTAAAATTTGTCTGCTCTTGTGTCAATGAACAATGCTACGGTGATATTTTAATTATGCGTATTAATGAAGAGTTCAACAAAGAAAGAATGTATGTAATAGTAAATAATCTCAATACATCGATCAATATCTCGATTTATCTGTTATTTTTAATCAAATCAAATAAACAATTGGCCGCTAATGGGAACGTGGTCGCTAATGAAAACATTTACCTTATACGCAAAAATATTTGCGACGCTATAGGGTAAGTTATGGATAGTTCGACCACCGAGAGAGACCGGCTAGTATTAATATCTCAAAATAAAACAAATAAATCGGTTTACTATTATTCTCGTACTGACAATTGTCGCAAAAACTTTTATATATATTAAAAATTATATTTAAAGTTTTCTGCATATTATAAAGCAAAATTAAAAAAAACCATCTCGAAACCTCTGCAAACAAAAATCGGGTTAATTGTGTGAGCTGTGGACGTTGTTTCATGAATGCTTTAAGCATGGAAACATTTACATGAAAAATTTAAGAAAATGCAACATATCAACTAATTTTCTCTTGTATTATATTTTATATAAGCAACATTTTTTGGTATTTTTCAAGGTCGAATCCACCCGTAATGGATGATCGTTTTAAACCGAACATGCGGGCGAGACCATCTATTAGTAATGTTGATGATGTTCTTGATTAAAAAAAGAAATAAATTTTTTAATGTATCACGAAGTATAGTTTACATACACGCTGTCGTGCTTCTACGTGATTCTACCTGAAAAATAAGTCGAAAATATAGAATAAAATTTTTTCATATGAGTCTTTGCTTTCGAGAAAATCGACTTTGAATTTTCGCTCGCCGTAGATCGTTGTCTCGATTGAAGTTTAGATAAATAAACACTTCCAATGTCACGGAAATATTTATCTTACCTATTATCTTACTATTCTACCCTTATCGCTATACACTATCAGTATCTATCAGTTTGTCGTCGTGTCTACATACAGCAATCGGGAATATACGGACACGATACTTTCGTTAGGTGCGTGTGATAGAAACGCATGAGCCGTAGCTAATTATTACAGACACCGGTATCCCAATCGTCGACATCCTGACAGACGAGCTATTCAAAGAGCAGAGCGAACCGTTGGCGAGTATGGTTCTTTTGAACAACTCCGGCGACATGGTGGTCGTCGACGACACGTTAGCGTGAGTGTCGAAGAGCAAATATGAAGTGCACGCGTACCCGGTGAAAATTCAAAGTCGATTTTCTCGAAAACAAAGCCTCGTATGAAACAATTTTATTTCATATCTTTGACTTATTCTTTCATGTAGAATCACTTTCTTTTCCCTTGTACCATCGGTTATCGAACACCCAGTATATTCGAAATTACTGATGCGCTGCTTTAATTTGTCCAGAATAACAAAAAGTGTAAAAAACCAACAATGCAATAGCTTCTTTCCAAAAAGTGGTCGAACTATCTCGGACTTACTCTATGTATATTATAGTTGTAAGATTCAAGAATTAGTGTTAGATTTGAGTTGGGATTGGCATACTGCCCTACACAAAACATTATGTTGATTACATGGCCGAATTTCTGTTTCGACAGCAACACGACTTCAGTACAAGAATAATTGCATTTTTGTATATAATGGCTGATATTTTCCTAATTTCTATTAACGATATTTATTCTTATACGCTATTACTAAACCTACTCCAAACCTAAAATCGAAACGAAAAGTTTCAAAAATATTTTTGTACGTATCTCGGAAACTAAGGCCGAGCTGCAATTAAATGTATAGGGAAAAATTGTTCAGAATATTGTCCTTAACGATATATTTCAAGCTCGTTGAAATCAGCGCAGAGTCCGCACTTTTGAATAATTATAATTTTTTAAACCAGTAATTAAATAATTATTTCGGTACGCATTTAATCTAGATAGTTAAACTGATTAGAAAATGATCGTAAAGCTAAAATATAAATGTGTTTTGGTCAGCTGTCAAGCGAATCAATTGTTAAATAAAAGCGAATTGTAATCAACGAATCTGTTGTCTCTTATAGATGATAAATGAACGTTTGTTAAAGTGTTTTTAACCCTGCTGCGGCCCTTGGGTCATTTTTCACCCAATCGTGTTTCTTTTCCATTAAGAAATTTCTTAATTTTGAGAAAAATATAAAGAGTCTATTGTTAAATATCCGAGTTTTCTAATTTTAATTTTGCGCTAAGGATACATTTTTCTCAAAACTAGGAGCTTTTTTAGTGAAAAGAGAGCGCGAATATGTCGAAATGAATTAGAAGACCGTAGCAGGGTTAAGAAAAAGTTATAGTACAGAAGAGCTTGATAATTACCGTCGCAACTGTAGATGCCGTAGTGTTTTCCAGAGCTACGGTCACCGCATACCAGACACGGTATATCAAGTAATCTGTCCCCTACAACAGAAATTGACGTAATGGAAAAACGGAAAGTCTAACAAGTGTTAATAATAGCTTTTATTTTCTCTTATTCTTGTCTATTTCAAAGCAAAGCATTTCAGAAAATGAAACCTTGTTTAATATTCTCTCTGTTTTCATACTTTGATCAAACTATGGTCGGCTGTAATTAATCGAACGAATTAAAACTCGTATTCCTCTTTTTCTTTCTTTTTATTCGCGTGAATACGTGACTCATACATGATACAAATATCTTTTATTCGTTTAAATCAATTAGCATATGTTTAAATTTTTAAAATACAAAAGGAAATAAAATGCATTAATAATAAATGAAATGGTAATGTAATTAATAATAAAAATAGATTAATAATTATGATGTGAATATAGCGAAACTAGCGTTGTTAGGAATATTATTTTTCAAAAAAGTCAATCGTTAATATTTATTATACGAACAGGTGAACGTTCAAAATATGAAAATCAAAAAGTACAAAAAAGTTACATTTTCCATGACTCAATTACTTGAAATTTCTCAATCGAACGTGAGAGATCAAAATGATAAAACAAATTCATTGATTACGTTTGTGGCTAAAAGGAAGTAGCTTTCACTGTGTCTGATTATATACAGACATTTCTACTTAATTCTTGTTCTTCAATATATTCAAACAAGCTTCCCTTGTAAAACCTTCTTTCGTTTATATGTTTTACAAACTTCATTGTACCATTCTTAACAGCTTTACAATTATGATATGACAATGATAAAAAGATAAATATTTTTTTTTCACAAAGAAAAATATACTAAGAAATGTTTCGCTTTGTTTTAAGCTCCACAAATTTATAAGGCGTAACTTTATTAATTGACGTTAAACGACAATGTAAATTCGAACAAAATTAAGAAAATTAAATTTTATATACAGGGTGTTCCAATTATACGCAAAAGAATAAGTCGAAAATGTTGGATAAAAATTCATTTGAGGTTTGATTTTTGAGAAAATTGAGGTTGAAAATTTATTAAATGAACTGTCTTTGACTGTCCTTACTTGACAAATTTCACTCCGCACTACTTACTTTTATCGTATTTAATAATTAAACGTACACAGTAAAATCAAATGAACATTTTTTAATTAATTTGTTTAATCAATTTCTAAATTATTAGAATTGATAATTTATGGCTAATTAAATTTATCAAGTAAAGACAGTTAAATACACGATTATTTAATAAATATTCAAATCCGATTTTCTTAAGCCTCGTACCACAAAATTTTATCGTACGTTCTCGCTTTATTTTTTCACATGTAATTACTCCCTTTGTAATTATACCACCAGCTACAAAACATCCTGAATATTCATAACGCAATTAAAAAGTCTCTTAACATAAGAACTGCCGACAACACAAAATATATTTATTTCCACCGAGAATGTACAAAAATTAAATATACATGAAGAAATATATAATACAAAGGAGGCAAATCTTTGTACATATTTTTAATAAAAACTCATAAAAAGTCTCCGAAAGTGCGTCACAGTAAATTTATAAAATTTCAATAAGAAATTACGAATTGGTCATTTTGATCGCTTCGGTAGTTCTAGCGTCAAAATGTTGTCTCTTTCGAATCTTTTAAATAAAATTTTTAATTCATCCCTCGGGCAAAAGGGTTGGCCATGCAATTAATCCACCGTGGGAAGTATCGGCGAGTACTTGTACACGAGACAAACCAAGGAACTTAAAAATGTGAAAAGTTGGCAGAAAGAGGAGTCCGTTTAAGAAAGCGAAGCGGACCGCAAGAAGAGCTCGAGCGTTAATCTGTTCTCCCCCTTTCCGGAGGAACCCTAATCGTCCTAATGATCCGCGGCAAGAAAAACACCGCCATGCCTAAGCCAACCAAAGCTTCCGTTTCTGGCCTGGGGAACCAACCACCTTCTTCTCACACCAAAAACCTACCAACCTAACCCGATCAGAGGAGTTGCTTCAACCCCAACAGATTACCTCCTTCGACGTTTACACTTATACGTAGATACCGTTGTCTTATATCCTGCGCGTCGATTAGCTATAAACGATTTCAATGGCCAGGGAGATTAGGTGTCTGATCTTTGAAAGCGGATTCTACTGATCGTTACTGTGAATGTTGCTGTGAAATTGAATTACGTTTGAAATTAAAACAGTTTGTTAGAAGGTATACAAGACACTAATTTTCTGATTCTTTTTTTTGGCTAATATGTAAAGCTCTTTTTTATTTTAAGTGGAATAGTTTAAATGGTTTAAATAATTTAACCCTCTATAGCCCGGTTTTTTGCCAGAGATAAATTCAAATTTAATTTCTTGTAGTACTTTGCAGAAATTATATAATAATGATAGTATCATTAAAAGATTTTGTCCATTTAGTTGGTGTACATTATTTCAATTTTTCATTTACTTTAATGTCCAAGTTGAAGATAGTAAATAAAATGTTAAAAATTCATCTTTTAAAAATTCGTATTTTATGAATTTAACATTGAAAACGCTACAAGAAATATAACAGAACGCGTTTGTAGTATTTATAGAGATCTTTCTGTTATTAAAAAGAGAGCATAAAAAACTGGTTCGAGTTTATTCCAAGCTTGTAAAAATTCAAATACGATAACAAGGTCGAAACAACAGTTAATTTATTTTTCGCAATCAGAACTCAAGCTTTTTAACCCTCTATAGTCCGAATTTTGTCTGCTTATTGGAGAAAAAATTACGATTGATTACAGTTTTTCACTATGATTTGAAAATGTTTTAACTAATAATTACTGTAGATGGATGGTCGTGTTACTACGGTAATACAGTAATTAAATTTAATAGTGCAGTGATAATTAAATAAAATTAATTTTTTAAAATATAGGTACATCAATTTGTAACTTTTAAATCACACGGTCCCATAGAGGGTTAAATAAGTTAAGTTCTTATTTTCTTCTTTGGCTGATATTTGAAGCTCAATTTTTTGTTAAAGTGTTAAGGAATAGTTTAAATAGTTAAATGATTTAAATATAGTTCTTATTCTGCCCTTTGATTGATATTTGAAGCTCAACTTTTCGTTAAAGTGTTAAGGAATAGTTTAAATAATTAAATATTTTGAATATAGTTCATATTTTTCTCTTTGGTTGATATTTGAAGCTCAATTTTTTGTCAAACTGTTAAGGAATATTTTAAGTACAGTTAATTATGAAGTATGGTGAAAATAGGTGGGAAAATTTTAGAACTTTGTTTTGCTTGTTTTGAGGATAAGAAGGAAGATTCAGAAAATGTTTCCTTTATCAGATATAGATATTTTTGGTTTAAGATTGGGTATTGTAAAAGTACTTTGTCAGGAAAATTATTGCAATTGATATTCGTTTGCGAAAATGTGTGTTTTACGTTAAAGTATCTATGAGTATCGAAAATTTCTTAAACGTAGGATGATCTATCCTGAATTTTAATATT
The DNA here is from genome assembly GCA_019453375.1 of Ctenoplectra terminalis. Lineage (NCBI taxonomy): Eukaryota > Metazoa > Arthropoda > Insecta > Hymenoptera > Apidae > Ctenoplectra > Ctenoplectra terminalis. The sequence goes on from SMSQ01020958.1 coordinate 17,141, forward strand.
TTTTGTAATGACAAAGGTTGCAACAAACATCTGAAATATTTTTTCAAATAATTTAGACAATTGAAATCGAGAGAAGTCATATAGCTAATCATTAATTGATTTAGCTATTAAATAAAATATAATTAAATATTTCATCGTAATAAAAAATGTTTATTTTTTCGAAGGAAATGTTTTTAGACCAGTTACTATTTTCTTTTCATTTTTATATCATAAATTACTGCTCAAAAAGTTGACGATCTATTTCTAGAACACACTACACTCAATAATCACTTTGAAACAGTTGTGTTACTCGCATAATTTTTGTTATAAAGACACGTGTGAATGAAACGCGATAAGTTAACAATAGAAGAAAACAATAAATTCGTGACATAAATTAAAAATATAATTCAGCACAAAAAGTATGATAATCGTGTAAAATATCATCGTTACGAAGGAGTTAGATGCAACTTAAAAAAGTTTTTCATTATCAAGACAAATAACATTAATTTTTTGTATAAATATTTTAAAATCATCGGGACTAACAAATTTTTAAAATATTCTTTAAACAACATCAAAAAATTAATAATCATCTCTATAAACGTATATCTAAATCCAGTTGTATCTTTTCAAAACTATCGTCCTATTTCCAAACAAAAAAATTAATCAAATCATAATCAATGTATGCACAAACAAACAATTTTATACAGAAAAATTTCCACAAATTAAAACAAATAACACTAAACCTTGTTATTTAATAAAAACCAAAAATAACTCTTTTATCCATAACAAACTTTCTAATCTCCATCGAATCACTGATCCACCCCAAACAACAAATCTCATAAGTCAACCACTAAAAGCGAATCCGTCTTAAGGTCACCAACAGAAGAACCAATAATTCACACCGAAAACAAGAAAAAAACAAAAAAATAAAAAAAAAACCAGATTCCTCCAAGTATCCAGAAACGAAAAAGAAAGTCCTTCCAACAACAGAACCAACGAAACAAGCCACTTAAGCGCACACGCAAACCAAACGAACGTTAACAGGTCAAAGCTCAAGCCAACTGTCGAGTCACCAAGTCATTAAAATTCGAAAACCTTTCAACAACAACAAAAAAAAAAAAAAAAAAAAAAAAAAAAAAAAAAAAAAA
>SMSQ01020960.1:0-10830 GCA_019453375.1 Ctenoplectra terminalis
GCGAATTTTTAGGGATTTTCTATAATTTTTGGCAAAAAATATGCACAAAGAATAATTACCCTTGTTATAAGAATTTTTCAGATACTCATCATCGTGATCTCTTTGCTACAAATAAATCTATTTTAATCGACGGTAGTTCTGGTGTTAAAAATAATTGCTATGTTGGATTAAATATAATTACTGAACTTTTCGTAATTCATGCAAAACACGTTAAACGCGGTGCTTATTTTATTTCAGTTTCTATTTAGACGGCGCGTTTTATAAGAAATGCTAAGAAATAAATAAAAATATTTTCTTGATAGAAAGTCGTAACTTTCCGTAATATCCGTAAAATCGAATTATTGTTTAAATCGATACGATATAATCCGTTGAAAAAATTTCTTTAATATCATAACGAACATTACAAAAATATTATATTATTTAAAATATTATCTAAAAATTGCAAAGCATTATTCTTATTTTTTTTTTACGTCAATACTATCGGTCTCCTCAAGAATCGACGTAGTTTTAAAAATTAAACGTATTAAAAAAAAAAAGGTGAAAAAAAATTAACGATCGTATAATAGGTAGTCCTATTTTAAACTACACGCGCACTCATTGTTAGATACCCTGTCTAGATATTTAGATGCCTTCGTGTACCATTATCCGTCTCTTTCTCTACCGATATCCCTCTCGTTCCCTGTCTCTCGCACTCCAACGCTCACAGTTTCCTCTTTGAACAGGCAGTCTCGTCCAAGCAGGGCTGAATACACACGCGACCTTACTACTGCTGAGAGCCAGGTTCGCGTTAACTAAGGAAAGTCAATATTTAAGTCAAACTAGTTCTCCCCTCTTAAATTAACGATTTACATCGGACACGTCCGAATACTCTCTGGTTACGTTTCCGCTTTTCAAGTCGGTCTGGTTACCCGACATCTTGCTGATTCACGCATCGTGTGATACGAGCGAAGAGAGACACACCAACGCACACTCGGATGTCGTTCAGAGAGCAACGAATCGTGAGTTACATTTCAAACTGCTATCAGCTCGCCGTGGAGTTAACGTTTGCTTGTTCGGAGGAAAGAGCGAGCAATTTTGTGGAACACGCGGCCACTTTTAACGGGTCCATCGCGATTACGCTGGAACGAAGATTTGGAAAATAGCAAATTTATATTGGATATACGAGAAAATATTCCGTGCCATTGGATGCTGAAATATTAATTTTTTTCAACTTTTATAATCGGAAGATTCGTTGAGGAAAAATTCTTCGTTTTGGTTTGACAATTGGTGACTCTGAAAATAGAGTATTCTAATAAAATACAAGAGTATTAAACGATGGTATTTCGCTGGATTTTCCATCCAAACGTTTTCCAGGCACAATTATTCTAAATCCTATTATCTCGATTGTTGCGTTCCTCGGAATTCATATCAATCTCAAAGTTTACTCCGCTAATGTACGTTCATTTCAAGTCTCCGGATTTAAAGAAGAAAGAAAAAAAATGTGGCGTGTATCATATTTCTACGCGTCGCAAAGAAATCCATCTTCTCGGCTTTCCAATTTCCCTCATTTAAAGAAAAAAAAAAGAAGAGAAAGAAAAAGAAAAGAAACGAAAGAAAAAGCTAGAAAAAAAATACCTCAGCAAAGACACGGTTTAAAAAGAAAAAAAAGAAAAAAAAGAAAGAAACATGCCTCAGTCTGTGCGAGACATTCCACGCGCCAATTTCAAACGACACCGGTGGAAAGCTCGCGTTTCTTCTTCGCTGTCGTCGATTTCAAAAGAATTTCATCCGGGTCGGTAATTAATGGCGAACGGTCGAGCGAGCGTTGCGAATGACGATCCTTTAGGAACGCAGAAACAGTCGTTGCTACGTCACGTGCAGCTGCCGAGGAACGGAAAAGTTATTGCTCGTATAGCGGAACAGCCGGACAAATAGTGATAATAGTCGAAAGTTCGCGGCGGATGCAGCCCGGCTGACCATACACGCGGCAACTCCACTGTCCGCCTGCGACCAACCTTTACCGCTGAATTATACGGTCGACCGATTTCCTGCATACGAATGCTCATTTCCGAGCACGACGATTTGTTTCGATCGCTTCGGATCGCTGGCCGTTTTAGTTATTATCTTGCATTAATCCGGCAACGTGAGCGCACATAAGTGAACATCGGATTCCGAATGGCGAAATGCTTCGTCGATATTTACGGCCGATTGTAAAAGGGTTTGCAGAAATTGGGACCACTTTGTAACTTTGTTTTCCTTGGTATCGGAGAAAAATTATTTTTCTTCCTTTTTTTTTCTTCTTCTTTTTTGTGAGTGGAAACGGAAAATGGTGATTTCTTTTTGGCGAAGGAATTGTATTCTTTGCTCCGAGAATTTTAGAATTTACAAACGGTTATAAATGGTTATATTCGATTAACTTCATATCGGATTTATAAACGAGTTACGTTCTTAATTAATTCAAAATTCACAATATCTGTGAACGTAAATAAACAAACAACCGACTCTATGATCGAACTTGAACCAAAATAAATTTGACGAATATCTTCGGCAGCGAGACCCCATTATAATAATCACCCCATTTCGATCGATCATCAAACACAAACACGACCTCCTCAATTCCTAAAGATTCCCCGAACCCAGTTTTCACCCTCCCTCGTCGAAACATCATCGAACGCGCCATTTCAGCGCCACGAAGACAAACACGGTACCCAGTCCACGACCCCGTAATTTCCCTGACGCTGGAAAATCGTGCCAAAGCCAATCGTGGAATAAAACGGTGCCGCGAACCGACGTGCTCCGAGAATTGGGTAAATAGTAATAACACTGGAAACTTTCGACTCGATGGAATTCGCACGAGTGTACGTCCGTGCTCACTCACGGCATTACCGCTGAATTATGCACGTCGCCTCTCAAACGTCTCTGAAGATGCTGCTTTCCTCTTCCTCGATCCGTCTAACGCCGCTTCTCGGTCTCACCCCTCGGTCTCACCCCTTAGTCGCCCCTCGGTCGCCCCTCAGTCGTCCGATGTTCACCCTCTGTGTGTCAGACTGGCGGCGACGGTGGCGGTTTTAGCTCGAGGCCAGAAAGAAGCGAAGGATGGGCGGTTCTTTCGGCGGAATATTCAGCGACGAAACGGAATGCAAACGGACGAGCCGAAACGTAAACCTCGCGACGTTCACGGGGAAAAGGGGGAAGCATTTGCTTAGGTGCACTTAACGTGCCTGTGAAACGCGTGTACAGTGCGCCTGGAATTTCACCGTCGACGAATTTCCACGATTCTTCGGGTTAGCTTCGGGAAGTCTTCGTTTGCCCTGTAAATCGTTCTCGGTTCGGACTAATTCTGGTTACGAATAATATTTATTATTTATACTCGGAGAAGGATACGCCGTGTCTTTCGGCAAACATTGATTCGGAAAGGAAGGAAGAATCGAAATGTGAAATTCTGCTTTGAAATTCTGCTTCCGACTCCGAAAGATCGGTAACCAAACGGTGAACTCTGTCTCCGGTTTTGACAGCGTCGAAGCGAAGATCGGAAAGGATTCGAGAGAGAGGAAAGCGGCGAAAGCACAAAGGGGATAAAAGGGGCGAAGAAAAAAAAAAGGAGAAAAATTTCAGAGGTCTCCATGGCGGGGGCACCTGTGGAATTCCACGATCTCTCCTTTGCCCAGCACCGGGGACTTGAAAACTCGTTTGCAGAAAGTCGCTCGGCCGGAAGTGGTTGCCACGGGTACGTACTCGTAGGCAGGGACGGTTAAAGTGGAGGTCGGCGAAAGAGTTTTCGTCGGTGGCTCGCCAATCGAGTAAACAGGCCGACCTTTCTTCCTTTTTCGCGACACTGTCGGCGACGCCATCGACCGACCATGGCCTGGAAATGTAATATGCATTACGAGGGGATCTGTGGGGATTCTGGGACAGCCATGAGGGCCGCGGAATAAAAATAAATTGCGGAATAAGGCACGAGCCTGATGGAGAACTGGTGAACGAGTTTCCGTGGAAAGCGTTTTTATGCGTGCTCGATTGAAGCGCGCGGCTGTTGTCTGTGGGAATGAAAACAGTTTTCGCGAGTGAGAATTTTCGTGGACATTGTTTCTTGAAACGGAGGAGATTCGTGTTTGTTTATCAGCATAGCGTGTCTCGTTTCTTGGTCACGATTAGGATTGTTGGATAAAATTCATTTTTTCGAAGAACAAAATTCAATTGGGGCTATCTTATAATTGTGGATCTCGATTGTTGGATAAAATTCATTTTTTTAATTAACAATATTCAATTGGAGCTATCTTATAGTGGTGAACCTCGATTGGTACCAATCTGACTCTCATTTCTTGGTCACGATAATGATTGTTGGATAAAATTAATTTTTCCAATGAACAAAATTCGATTGGAGCCATCTTATAATGGTGGACCTCGATTGGTACCAATCTGACTCTCTTTTCTTGGTCACGATAATGACTGTTGGATAAAATTAACTTTTTCAAAGAACAAAATTCAATTGAAGCCATTTTACAATTACGGAGTTCGATTTGTACCAATCTGGTGCCTTGTTTCTCAGTCACGACAAACATTCTTGGATAGAATCTGTTTTTTCAATAAATAAAATAAACAGAATTCCACTGTCACCATCTCACGATGAGTTTCGAGTCACGAGACTCGAACGATATCAATTCAGACCCCAAGAATCTCTTTGAGACCTAATCGCCGCTGCTCCAGATTTAAAAAAAACCTCTCTAATACCTCAGTAACGTCAACCTACAGTCGTGCAACCTACCTAACGCATCCTACATACTCAAAACCTATCCGATGTCATCGAAGTATTACGCAAAATACTTTCCAAGATGCGATCTCTTCATTACCCGACACAAAAGTCGAATCGAATCTGCATGGAAAGCGCCTCTGGTATACGAGTATACACGAACGTACACGATTGTATATACATGCGTACAGTCGATAAAAGGCAGCTAGCCGTCTCTGGCTTTCCTTTCATCCATCGTGGAAAACAAATTCGAGCGGTGTAGCGAGAAGGAGGCCTCTGGCCCGAGTCATGTAAAAAAGAAGAGCGCAGGGATGAGTAGTAGGAGGCAGAGAAGAAAGGACATCGTGGAACGGCCAGTGGAAAGGGAATAACGGTCGCGGCAAAGGCGATTTCCTCGAGTTTCGTTTGTTTCTCTCGCGAATGAAACGAGAGGCGGATCCTCGTCGAGTCTCTGTGCGATCCTTTTTAACGGCCAGAACACACCGGAGAGAAAAGCGAGTCGTAGATGGAACGAGACAAAGGGGGAAGAAACAAGCGAGAACCAGGCAACGCAGTTTGGTTCCAGAGAAACGAAAAGAAGGAAAGAGGCCAGAGATAAGAACACGGTCCCTTAGTACGCAGATTAGGGAGATATACCCTAGGAGGCCGCTTTTCTTCTGGTCTACGAACAATATTGGCCCTTCCACCGTCCTTTCCTACCGCTCTATTCTTCGCTAAAACGTAACGAGATATAAATCGGCGACCTGAATGGCCGATTACTTCGAATGGCTAAATACGAAGGTGCGTTCCGAGGTGGCTCGAGTAGCCAACAGTTTTCATTGCTTAATCTTCCTTGTCTCGCGTTTACGAGTCCTTTGAGGACCGCGTAGACGGCTGCCGGTCGTCGGGGAACATCGAGATAAGTCGCTTGCGTAATTGGCCGCGGCGAGGACAATTTTTGCCGGCTACGTCGTCCAGGAAGCTCCGGTTCCCTAACGTCGCCGTTCGAATTAAGTGAAATGGCTAGGAAAGTTTCGCTGGCTCGACGTTAATGTACATCTTCAGAGGTACTCACTGCGGTGTATATTAACCTTAGATAGTTGAGATTATGGTGGAACGGAGAGAGGGATTTTGAGCAGGCTGTAGCGGGTTTAGGTTTTGATTTAATTTTTATATTCGGAAGATTCTTCTCTTTATCCGTTTATTTTTTATTTATTTTTTATTTATTTTTTATTTATTTTTTATTCGAAACACTATCTAATTCATTTTTTTTTTTTTTGCAAGTGATACATGGATACTCCCTTGCTTCGACATATTTCAAGCTTTGTATCGATTTATAATTGAAGGTTTTATTTATTGCTTTCAAAGTTGGATTTATATTGTTTGATGAAAGAGAGTTGTTCAAATGTTTCAGTAATGTTATTAACCCTTTGCACTCCGCGCGATTCTTTGTCACCGAAGAAAGGAAGTTTTATTTTGAACGGAAAAAATTACTGTTGCTTGTGAAAGTGCTTGTTTTTATTCATTTTATAAATATCCTTTTTCCTCTCGTGAACGAAACATAAATTTTTAATTTTGTAATTCATTATGGAGTTGTAATCGTGTTGAAAACAGAATGTCTCCATAGCGGAGTCAAAGGATACGGGGTTGATATTGGTCTCGGTAGCTCGTGTAGCCATAATTTGTTCGATATAAATAATTTTTAGCTGAACAGAAATTTTGTAAAATATCATTGTTTTTGCCGGGTTACGGCGCGACAAAATTTTTGAAGATTATTATCAATTTTTGCCCACAATAACCCTCTATGGGACCGTGTGACTTAAAAGTCACAAACTGATGCATCTACATTTAAAAAAATTAATTTTCTTTCGTTATCACTGCACTATTAAATTTGATTGCTGTATTACTATAGCGACATGACGACCCATCTACAGTAATTATTAATTAAAACATTTTCAAATGAGAGTGAAAAACTGTAATCAATGGTAATTTTTTCTCCGATAAGCAGACAAAATTCGGGCTACAGAGGGATAACAATATTTTTCCAACGATAGAAGAGGCGTACAATTTTTGTCGAACGAAGTAACTCACGCGAGATCCGTCACTTTGTTTCTTCAACAAGAGGCGATCGTGAGGAGCGTGCGGGACAACACGTCCAGAAATGTCTACCGGAATTCTGACGGTTCACCTGTTACACCTTGATTTCACGCGAGCCGGAGGGACAAAGTTCCAGTTACGTTCTTCCGTTTCCTATTCTTGTTCCCGGAACGACTGGAACTTTTTCAAGCGAGAAGGAATTTGTCTTTCGAAAGAGTACCTCGAAAGTTCTCTCCTCTTTAAAGAGACACAGAGACGATCCTTCCTTCCTGTTTTTTTTTTCTTTTTTTTTTCGAAATACCGGCAATATCGTTGAAACTTTTCCACGAGCTGGTTATTGCTCGAATATTTCACTGCTAACTGACCATATTTCTATCGGACAAAGGAACAGAAGGGAGGAATGCGATCCTGGAGGGTGGAAGACGATTCGAGAACATTTTTAACGGTGTCATCTCTATCGAACTACCTTATCAAAGTAGTTTCTTTTTTCTCTCGTCGCAGTGTTCTAAGAAACATGAAAAATACTATCTACTATTTTGTGATCCGATAAAATTAATAGACTACTATCGACCTGCAGAATTTCCTTGGGAGTCTCGAATAAATTACAGGAATAAGCGTGTAGAAAGATTGACTTATTGTTAGAAGGGATATCATCTTCCAGTTTTGAAGGGTCGTTTTACAAAAGGAAAGAAAATAAAGCGAAGAAAAAAAATTCTATAATACGTTTAATACAGGTGTTTAATATGTAATTTTCTCTGTTAGTGTTTAACCCCTCCATCTTTGAAGATTTATCTATCGGAATCCATCCCGTAAAAATTCATATCAGTGATTAGAAAATAAAAAAAGAAGTATGTTTCAAATATTTTCGGATTTCCTAATTATACACGAAATTTTATTAAAATCGCGCTGTATTAATTGGATAATATCTTTTTAGTTTTCCACCTCCATCTGTGAACGGTGACTTCAACCCTTAAAAATTAATATGAGAAATTAGAAAAAAAATACGTGTGCAATATTTTCAGTTTTCTTATTTAATGTTTTCTTTCAGCTTCCCAATCCCTACATTTGGAGGGCAATGTCATCCCTCAAAAATTAATATTAGCAATTAGAAAGAAAAGAAATATTTTCGGATTCTCTAGCTCTGAAGAAAATTGAAAAAAAATTGCACCGAATTAATTCGGTAATATTTTCTGTTAATTTCCCAACCCCTATCTTTTGAGAGCGATTTCATCCCTCAAAAATTAATATAAGCGATTAGAAAAATAAAATTTTATAAAAATCGTCACGTATCAGCTAGATCACGGAGACATTTAACTTCATTCTTACAAGATTCCACTATTTCGATGTCTCACCCCATGTTCTTTTCCTAAAACGCACAGAAAAGTCTTCCAAGACCAAAGAGTCCTCTTTCCACCATCGGCCTATTTGTTAAATTGTTCAAAAAAGCAGAAAAGGACCGTTTTATCGCGATCGAACGAGATATCCTTCAGGATTGTCCGCTGCCTGGTCCCCTGCTCGTGTCCAGGAGCGATAGGTGGTCTCGTTTCGCGTTCGAACGATTCATTGGCACCGCTATCCTTCGACAGATCGATTGCTCTCGTTTCTGCCGCGCCAATTCACGTAACCGTTTTTCAAACGGTCGGAAAAAAAAAAAACGTCGAGACGGTACAGTTTGGAAAGGACGGATCCGAAAGCTGCCTCCTGCGTTTTCCTACACGGGAATTTGTCGGCCATTGCGGTTGGCGAGTCTCGTGTCTGTTTCTCCGTGGACCCGTTGTCTGGCGTTCTTTTCTCGATTGCGAACGGAGGAGAGAAAAAGAACGAGCAAAATGACTGCACGAATAGTTTCTCTCTTGTTTAAATTCTCGAAATTTTGTGAGACAAATTTAAATACACAGTAGTGTTTCTATTTTTCTTTTTTTTTATCATTTTGTAGATTTATAAGAAGTGAAAGCTATTAGCGACTATCGAAGAAATTTGGAAGGAAAGAAAACGGACGAGCAACATAACTGCACGAATAGTTTCTTTTCTGTTTAAATTCTCGAAATTTTGCGAGACAAATTTAAATAGACAATAGTGTTTCTATTTTTATTTTTTTTTATCATTTTGTAGATTTATAAGAAGTGAAAGCTATTAGCGACTATCGAAGAAATTTGGAAGGAAAGAAAAAGGACGAGCAAAATGACTGCGCGAATGTTTTCTATCCTATTTAAACTCTCGAAATTTTGTGAGACAAATTTAAATAGCTTATTTTCTGAGATAATTAAATAGTGTTTCTATTTTTTTTTATATCACTTCGTATATTTCTAAGAAGCGAAAACCACTACCGAGTACCAAAGAAATTTGCTCAAAGGCCACCAGTAAGAAAGTCACCGGGAAACAAAATGAAACAACTTAAATTGCGCTGGTTAAATAAAAGAAAACGCGTCTCTTATGTATATTTGACCGAACAAACCATAGAAACAGTGGCTCCAAATTGTCATAACCAGTCGAGCTTCCCGGTGTTGTATCCTGTGTGGTTTACGCAGGATTTGCAATTCCTCGTCGGTAGAATGTTGCATAAGCCGCGAGAGCTTTATGGTCGCAGAGTTTATTAGTTTCTAACCTGCGGTCCGTTGTAACCAGCTAGAGCTTTCCTATTCCGACTCTTTCGTCCTACAGATTTCCCAGTTTCTAACTCTGGTCGTTGATAGTCGCTAGCATTCTGGCTTTCGACTTTTGCAGCCGGTAAGTTTTGGAATGCACGCGGATTCCCAGCGGACAGAAGAATTCTAATCTCGCTTTGCCGCGATTTACCATCTCCGTGATGTTCTCGGTCAGCGTACCGTGCATCCTGGTCCCTTCTTCGTTCGCACAGAGGACAACTCGAAATCCGTTTACGCGATTAAAAGCGATCAGTCCTAACGTTTGTCGAGGCTTTTCTCATGGTGTACAATATCTATTTTTTTTTTAATATAAAGAAAAGAAAGTTTTTCTTTTCAGAGAAGAAGAAAAAAATTTTTTTTTTGAAAAGAAAAAAAAAAGATCCAAAATTTTCTTGGTGTACAATATCTATTTTTTTTAAATATGTGTTTAAAGTATCTTTTTTTTCTTTTAAATAGAAAAGAAAGTTTTTCTTTTCAAAAAAGAAACAATTTTTTTCTCCTTTTATTTAATTTAAAATTTCCATCGTTACATTTTCTCTTGTTATACAATATCCATTTTTTTAAATATGTGTTTAAAGTATCTTTTCTTTCTTTTAAGAAGAAAAGAAAGTTTTTCTTTTCAAAGAAAAAGAAAAAATTTTTTTACTCTTCTTTTTATTTAATTTCAAATTATATCGTAACGTTTGTCGAGACTTTTCTTCTGGTGTGCGATATCTATTTTTTTTTTAAATATGTGTGTAAAGCATCTTTTATTCTTTTCTTCCTATTTAATTTCAAATTAGGTATTTTAACTTGAAAACTAGACTTTTCAAAGTTGTTGAAGAATTTCGCGCCTTGAAAAGTGTCCAGGAAGTCTCGTTGTGCTCCCCTGTGTGAGAAGTGACAGGTGGTCTAGTTTGCGCGATTCATCGGGTCGTTGGATCGATGGCATTTGAAGAACCGACGTGTACCGCGTGTCTGTCATTATAAATCAAGATAGGGACGCTCGATGAAAATTATAACGCGGCCATCAGTCGACGTTCGTTCGTATTTCTCGATGTATGGTTGATTAATCTTCGAGGAGTTCGATCGCTTGTGTAATCTTATTTATTTCAATGATAAATAATTTAGGTATAATTTAAGCGGAAATCAGAAGATTTTCTGATTTGTCCAAATTCTGATCAGCCCAATTATACTCTAATTTTTTAAAATTATGGAATTAAAATGAAAAGTTACGAATATTAAATATATTTTTATATTTTATTATATTCGTTTCGAAATCAGGAAATTTCTTAAGAAAATTGAAACATGATTCGTTGGTTTCCACAATTTTTTGCAATTTTTATTCACTTATATTTTCTCAGATCTTCCATTTTGTTTCACCATTCGTGTTATTCTTTG
>SMSQ01020961.1:0-10912 GCA_019453375.1 Ctenoplectra terminalis
ATTATTTCATATTTTTAAATTATCATAGTTTCAAATATATTATTTAATCTTCATACAGCTCACAATAAATAAACCAAAAATTGAGTATTTCTACGCGTATATAAACAGCAATCCAGAATTAAATAAAATGTTTCAAATTCCTAATTTTAATTCAGAATTTCACAATTCCAAATTTTTCATACACACAAATAACGTGTACATTAATCATTTAACCTTTCACTTTATTTTTCCAATACCTCCTAATCACTGCTCCAATGTCCCCTAATAAACGAACCGTCGACGTCGAATCCAAGCAAACATCGTACGTGTAACTTATTCTTCCTTGACAAACTTCTTATCTTATCGATCGTTCGTTCCTCGTAGCAGAAATTCCGATTCGTGACGTCCGCTAAGTCACGACGATGTCAAGTCGTTCGACTGACTTCGATGCTGCTTTATCTTTAATTGTTATTCACCGAAGTACATTCCCGCGGAAGAAGTTGTCCTTCGGCGTTCTCTCGTGACGATGCGACGCGTTTCTTTCGGTTGTGTCTTCTTGATTTTTTCTTTTGTTTAACGATTCCACCGACACCGTTGCTCAATAGGTGCTTCAAACCCATCCGATTCATGGTTAAACCCATGGAAACGTCCTCCTGTATGGGGGACCACCTACGGGCACCTCTTCTTATTAATGTTAATAGATGTTTCGTCCTCGAGTCGCAAAACTCGCCGGGGTTAACGGTACCGCAACCGCTGTGAGAGAATGGCGGCCTTGTAGATGGCCCGGAAGATGTTGGTTCGTGAACAGAAACTGCATGTTCGAGGATACTTATGATGTTGTAACTTATACGAATCCGCGGCTCAGCGCGCGACCGATATTCTTGAGGATGTATTTTACATGGGAATAGCATGCTGTTTCTTTCGTTTTTTCTGTTTTTTCTTCTTTCTTTTTCTTTGATAATCGCACAGATTATATTTGTAGGGCAAGTCTGGGATAGTCGATCCACTTTTTGGATAAAAGCCACTGCATTCTTGCTTGTTTACATTTTTATTTAATTGAGCAAGTTAAGACGGCGCATATGTAATTTAGAGTGTATATAAATTATACTTTGCGACGTATTAAAATATTTGTTTCTGTTTTTTAATTATGAAATACCAACATTGCAAATGGACGGTCTCACGCGTCCACTTATTTTAAATGCCAGAAAATGTAGCTTATACAAACTATAATACAAAAGAAAATTAGTTTATTATTTTTCACGTAAATCTCAAATGTAACTATGATTAGAGAATCCATCGTGAAAGAACATTCATACCTTATACGTTTAATAGAATTCTCGTTTGCGGTGGTTTCCAAGTAGTTCATTTTCAGTTTTACTTTCTAGTATGCGCAGAACCTTAAATGTAATTTATAATATATATACAATTTTGCGATAATTTAAGCGAATAATAATACCCGATTTATTCCTTTGATTTCGAGATATTAATACCGGTAGGTCTCTCCTAGTGGTCAAACTATACCAAACTCACCCGATCATTTCCAAATATTTTATCTGAAATTAATTCACCTGATCGCTTATTTACTTTTAACCAATTTATTTGCTAAAAATTTCCCAGTTATAATCCCGTGATATGCAACAATTTTTATTTTTAAGTTGCGTAAATAAAGTAACTTTTATCTTTACAAAAGTTGTGTATTAGAAAAAAGATTCGTTGCTCTCATTCGTCACAATTTATTATAAAAAAATAAATCGAGACCGTTGAAGAATAATTCGAGAACACTCCCGCTCTTAACACGAGAAGATAAACCCGAAGTCGATTATCTCGTTAAGCGTGACATCCCCTATTTCCTCCACGGAACAAGATCCTCGAGGATGAATCGCGAGACGTACAACGAGGGTGTATTAAGATTCAATTTTGACGGTCGTGAGACGAGAGACGGGTCCCTGTATCACAAATGGCCACCGAACGAAACGGATATTCATTCCCCTCGGCGAGATTTCTCTCGCGACCCGGCCAGATCGAATCGATCCCTCGAGCGGAAAGCTCGTGCGACGTCTTGGAGCGTTCGTTGCTGGCTTCGCAACGTCGAGGGGGTGAACCGTCTCGAAGGGTCGTTTCTTCGTCCCTCGAAATCTCTGGCAGGCTCTTTTTAGCTGATTTGCCAGCCATCCTGAGGGGAACGCTCCCTGTCGTCTCGAGACTGCTCGCTGAAAATATCGAAGGCACGATTTAACGGCGCGTAAACAGGCTGGTTACGGGGCGCAAACAGTTGCTGATTTATTGGATACGAATTGAGTTGTTTGCGCTCGTCTTGGTAGATCATTGGGGTTGGTGAAGGGTTGAAAAGAGCGGTTGTTGGATTTTAGGGAGTTTTGTTCGAATCCTTTTTGTGAGTAAATTAAAATATTAAGTTAGCGGGGTAAAGTCTTGTTTTGTTTTTTTTCAGTCTTACTAAAATATACAAAATGGTATTAGGTTGTCCTGAAAGTTTCTTTCGTCTTATTAATGAGTAGTGGTTGCATAATTTTTTATGTTTCACTGTGTGTTATTATTTTATACAGGATTCATTTTGCTGTATTTTTTCCTTCATCTCTCGTTTAATAAATATGGCTGAATGTTTATTTACGTATCGCTAGATTAAACCATTGCGTGAAGATAACGAAAGATACTTTCGGGAGAATCTAATGTTTTTGAAATAAGGCATCGATGTAATTTTTTACATTTTTCTGTTACACTCATATAAAGACCACGCTTCTTTGTCAATCATATTCATATTTGTTGTACTTAGGGATATTGTAACCTCGACATAAACTTTCCGATCCGATTCCACCAGGTGGTCAAATATTTGTAGACAGCAGCGAGTATTTAATTTAAAATCGAAGTACATTTTTCCTCTCAACTCACTGCATCCTTCTAAGTTATTCGAAACGGTAACTCTCAATCACAGCAGACACGCGTAAACATAAATTTCTCATGTCGGTTCACGTAGATCGTATCGTCCCGGTAATATCAAATTAAAACAATTAAACTTTCTAATCTCCCATTAAATCCACAGACCCAGTTTCCGAATACTTTCTCCATCAACCATCGCCTCCAATATCGCACTGTCCTACATAATATTACACAACTCGGATCACTTTATTTCCAATTATTTTCCCACGCATCAATCTATCCCAATAAATTCAATCTTCCTTTCATCCCAACAAAACCAGATTTATCCATATTATCCTAGAATACCCCGTTATAATCCATTTAATTCACCCTAACTGGAGCCCAGCCAACCCTCGACCGTCTCCAGCATCGTCGAGTATTCGTATCGACCGAGCCAAAGAAAATCCAATCTCTCGATACCAATTAGAGCCGCTTAAACAGCCACGTTCGACGACCATCGACTCCGCAAGTTATCGATGCGTTCGATTGACGGTCATCACGCGGCCGGGTCCCGTCAATCATGCAAATGCGACACAGGAACGGGCATAGAGGAACACGTGAGATCCTCAGACAACGCGAAACACAGAGGAAGAGAAGGAAAGCATAACAGGTTGGCTCTCTGGAAAACCTCTGACCGCGGCTTCCCATGTACCACATAAGATAATGACGTATGATTCGTGGCATCGTAAACCAATAACCGTGCCGGCTAGTGGCCTCGCCTCGTGCACCTTGTTCCACGGGGTCCATGCCACGGAGCGATGCTACGTGCCGCCGGGAGGAGTTTCGCGGTGAAACTTCGCTGGCGATTCCTCGTCGGGGCACATTGGGAGGGGGATTTTTCGAGCTCGAGGAAACGAGAGAAACGGAGGAACGGCGAGGGAAGAACGAGACGGTGGAACGTGGAGGAGACTTCGCGAAGAGAGGAAAAAAATCAATGAGAATAACGGTGACACGCATGGGTCAGTGCGTTTGTAACCTTTAGGCCTGTTCGTTGGCCAGACGGAGATGGAAAAAGGGAGAAAGAGAGGAGACGGAGAGACCGAACGCGAAACGGTAAACGCGGCAAGAGTAGGATGTTTCCCTTGACGTAATTCCATTCGACATTCTCGCGCGGTGATACCAAGCGACGCGAAGCACCTTTCCTGTATAAGGGTCAAAGACCTCTGTGTCCGCGGGAAAAATCCGACTGTCGGGCTATTTTCGTGCCATTATTCGATTAATTGCCGGCGACGAGAACCGTCGAGGTATCTTTGATAAGAAGAGTTGGACACGGGCTGCGTTCGATCGCTTGGATACCGAGCAACGAAACCTGGTTAACGCGGTTGCTCGCCGGCAGCGAGTTAAACGGATACCTACGAGATACCGGTCAGTTCGAGCTCCAACTCTTCGGTTCCTATTAATTCTTCCAGCGAGGAGGATTGTAGGTTTGAACGCTCTGCGTTGATGGAATGTTTCTTTCTTCGAGTACAGCGGATTCTGTCTGCGTTCGATTATTTAGCAGGCGGCTATGTTTGTATTGGAATTTTTCAAATTTTTAAGTTGTGTTATATTAAATGATGTCAGAGAACTATTTTCGAGGATGTATGACAGAAACATGCGTGACAAAAATATTGTCAAACGCAATATAAACGTAATATCCATCCACCTTTTTTGTTAATCTTCCGTATTTTCCTCGTATTTGATAATATCTGTCAGACTTTATGACTCACGTGCTCGAAAAAGTGTTCTTCGATAAACAAATTAACATCAACCGTACAGAAATCATCAGGCGCTGTCAGCTGCACAAATAACTAATTCCTCGGTAATTTATGCCAACGTAAATAACAGAAATAAATATAAATACTTAAGAAACTGTAGGAAAAAAAAAAAAAATAAATAAATAAAAATCCAGTGAAACGAACAAGTTTAAACAACTTTAAACAACTTCGTATCTTTCGAACTCGCAGCTTTGAACACCCGTAATTTATCCATAAGAAGCCTTCAATCTTCCCCGATAAGTGACAAGATCGCCACGGCGAGACCGTAGAGCACACGAATTGTAGGAAATCGAAGAATCGTGACCAAACTTCGATTCTCGTATCCACGAAGAATTTTCGACCGAATCGAGCGATCCAGTGGTCGTTCATTCTCAGCGATTCCTTTTCATTAAGTATGTGCAACGGGGATACGTTATGTGATCGGACGGATCAGAGAAGAAAAGAGACGGTTTTAGATAGAGAGAAGGACAGCTCTCTGACATCAATGTTTCGTGGGACATCGGTTCGACACACTGTTCACCTCGTTTCGCGAATTCGCTCGCCGATCACGATCGGCGACACGTCTCTGTCGAATTATCGAAATACCTCGCACGATTGCCGGTTGGAATGTTAATCCGCGCTATCGTTTGGCCACACCAATCCCGCTATTTCTGGTCACTCTGTGAAATTTGAATGTTTCTAACCAAAAAAGTGTCCGTGCATCGACGTGCCGCGATTTTCCAACCAGGGATGAAAGCAGGAAGAGGTGGAGCAGAAATAAAACACGTATTGGCGACCGGCCAACTCTTCGCGCTTCTAATACGATATAGATCACGGAATTTTCTTTTTTTCTTTTTTTTTTTTTTTTTCTTTAATCATCTTTTTTTCTCCTCTTTCTTTTGCGAGCAGAATTTACCCGAGATAAATCGAATCTCGTATCCTTGTTCCTTCTCGGGTAATCGTGGAGCTAGCTTTAGCAGCGGTTGATTCGTCTAAATTGGAAGGTACGCGCATTTAATTCTTTTCCTTTTTTTTCCTCTCACCCGTATCGTTCCCACCGCATACGTCTTCGTTACCCACGCGAGGCGCGAGGATGAATAATCTCGATGCAGCGAGGAGAGCTCGTTCGTTAGCCGAGCTGCGTGCCAGTTTTTCACGGGCGCACGCGACGCGACAAAATAAGCGTCGAGGAGAGGCGGCTGATTGCACCGCTTGTGCTCCCCTGTGCGCATTATCGGCGCGTTCGTAATATAGAGGCTCCTAAACGGCGACGTTCGAAACGATACCAAAGAGAGGAAAAGAAGGAACGAGCTCGGACGAACTCCGAGGCCCCGTTCATTTTTCACGGCGATCCAATTTAACATGGTGCTGGAAGGCCGCGCGAACGGGGCGAGGATGCAACCGCGATGCTTGAACCCCCATCATTACCCGTCGAACCCTGCGGAGGCTCGAAGGTGCATCAATTATTTGGCGAATCGAGGAGGGACCCCCAGTCCTTCTTATCCTCTTCGTTCGTTCTTTCTGTTTCTTTTTTTTTCTCTCTTTCTTTTTTCTCCTTCTTTCCTCTTACTTCTGCCTTTTTCTTTTTTTTCTTCCGTCCGGTTTCGTACGCCTCCTTTTTCGAGGTGGTTCGTTCGCTCGACATAGAAGTCGAGCGAGCAATTGCGCCCATACATCAGGCTCGCGCGATATTCGCCATTATAATGGGGGGTTAGCCGCGTCAGACGTTTTTTCGCCTCTTATTGTTCCTTCTTGGCCGTCTTTCGACGTTCTTTCCGTGGAGGCCGCTTCTTTCGGCCCTGTTCCCGCGTCGCCGTTGTGGATTCTTCTATTTTCTCCCGGCGACGGTTAAGGAGGAATGTTTTAATTGCCGGCGGAGAGCAACGCGCCGCGGAGAAAGTCGAGGAACGAGATGTTGCACGGTGAGGGCAGTTGGGGGTAGTTGATTGCAGGTTGGGATGATTTTCGGGTGGGTCGAGTACGTTTTATGAAGTTCTAGTTGGTTGTGGTTGCGTTTAGTTTGGTGGTTTTGCGATTTAAATGAAGTATCGTGTGTTCTTTAATAATTTTGTCGAGTGTTATGATCTTTCCATGATAGGAAATTATATTATTTCAGCAGTTGGTTGAATACGTTTTGATAAATTTAGATTGGTTAGGGATATGTTTAATTGGATACTTTTGTGATTTAAATGCAGTATTGCGCAACGGGATTTTTACTAATTTTTTAATATCTCAGTAGTTCTTGCTCTTCCTTAGTAATTTTATTAAATATTAGTCTTTCCGTATTCGAAAATTATAATTAATTTATCACTTGGTTGAATACTTTTTGAGGAGTTTATGTTGATTAGGAATATATTTATAGTTGCATATATTAGAAAGTTTTGTGATTTAAATCTATTATTGCATAAATGCATATTTTACTTATTTTGTAATTAATATAGCAGTTGATTTTTGCTCTTCTTTAAGAATTTTATCAAATACCACGATCTGTTCATATCAGAAAATTATAATTAATTCAACAGTTACTCGTCGTTTCGCTTTAATAATTTTGTTAAGTACCACAGTCTTCCGATGTTCGAAAATAAAAATTAATTCAGCAGTCAGCTCTTGCTCTGCTTTAATAATTTTATTAAATCGCGGTTCTCCGGTATTCGAGAAATTCCAAGCGTTCACGGAAGATCTCGTTTTCGAGGCGCGATGACAAGACGTTCGGCGTGAAATTCAATGAAGCTGGGCGGTTCGAGGGTGCTTAGGTTACTCTCGAGCAGGAACGCGTGTTTCGTTAATGCGAAAGTAAACGAGAAGAGTCGGAGCGCATCGCGTGCAGCATTATACGCGTTCGAGTAACGCCGGTCTTTTCCCTGAAGCAACGTTCTTGCCGTACCGAGATGGCACCATTGAAATATTTTCATTACCCACGAGGTCACCGAAGTGCGGTTATCGGTTGAAGTTTTGTGGTATCGAGGAAAATTTTATGCTATGTCAGTAGCTTCCTTATGGTCAGAGACGTATGGGATAATTTTAAAAACGTTCCCGTGCTTTTTTTTCTATTTTTTCTTTTTTTTTTTGCACAGTTTTGGTGCGTCGATGTAATGAAGATTGAAGAAAAAAAGGATTTATGTTGAGAAATTGTGAAGGCATTGCTTTTTCGAAACCCTGTACGAAGAGGTGTAGCGTTATTGGAAAAGGAAGTCTGGTTTTTGCTACGTCATCTGGAGTTATGGTTATGAGGAAATATTGTGGTGTTATAGGTATGTTTCGTTAAAGGATGTAAGTATGAATCGTGTTTGATTCGTGTTTCAGATTATAAAGTTTCTTCGATTTATAGATTGAAATTCTATGGCATTAAATTTTATATCTCGGTGGAATTATTTTGCTATTCGTTGAATTATTTTCTGCATTCTTATTGCCGAGGTATTCGTTCTTTTTTTTTTTTGAGATCATCTGACTTGAAAGTTTTCATTATTTATTCCTCATACGGACATATTTCTGTTGTACGCGTTTTCTTGTTTCATTATGCTTCTATATTTCTTGTGCTTTTTAATATTGCTTCATCTTGTGTTGCGAGACTTCGAAACAGTAAGGGAAGTCTCTTGTACAGAATTCTTCATTTTTTTGCTCGTCGTAAAGTATCGAAGTCTTTCCGGTAACGCACGGTGTACTAGCGCTCGCTACGGCGATAGCGCGGGAGACTTCGATGCCTGCATAGACAGTGACGCAGCGCGCTTGGAGGTACAGTAGAGTTGCGTTAACTGTCCGTAACTCGGAACTTTGTCGCTGTTTGACATTGATGATGGTATAATTTATAGAATGTAAATTTTAGAGAAAAGGCTTTTTAAAAATTACATTCTTGAAACTATTAAATACAGGACTTATTAATCATTATATAAAGTTGGGGGACGATGGCCCACTTCTCTTAAAAAAATCAGTACGCCATAAATTTAATCGACATTTAAAATAAAGAAAAGCAGTTTTACTGAAGTAAATACATGTGGATTTATAATATTATTATTAATTTTTATAATATTGTGTATATTACGAAAAATAGCTGAAAAACGGAACATTCCATAGCCTAATTACCCCAGAGTAAATTGAAATAAAAATAACTAATTTTCTAAAGTAACTACATATAAATTTATAATCTTAATATTAATGTTTATAGTATTAGATTACTAAAAAAAGGCTGAAAAAGGAATATTTCATAGCCTGTACAATATCATACAGCAATCTCAGCCTCTGTTACTTTATAATGATTAATTAATTACTGTGACTTTCGTGATTACAAAAATTTAGTGTCACGGAAATTAAGAATTTAATTAAAATGCTTCTTATTAACAGGATGCCGTTAGAAAAAATTTTCCAAAGAGTCATCGTTAATTACGTACCCTCTTTGTTCATCGGAAAGGTTATTAACAACGCTATTAATAATTCATCGATCGATTGTACGAGCGGACAGAAGTCATTGGCGTTGGTAAACATAGCTTTGTAAAAAGAGAGAAACGAAAGGGGGCGAGGCGGTAAAGCCGACGTAAGGTGCCGACATCGATTATGCGTTTCAAGGCCGTCGTGTTGTATAACAACGCGCGTTTCACCTTAGTCGATCGCGATATCGACCTCGTCTGGAATGTCGGCGCTACCACGCAGTTGTGGCTAAAAAGGAATTCACGTAACTCTTTTTTTTTTTTTTTTTTTTTTTTCTTTTACAATCGCTTTTCTTTCTTATTTTTTTTTTTTGTTCTCCTCTTCGACGATTCGTATCGATTAAAAGATTGTTTCATCCTGCCGTCTAATTAACACCATCGGGAATAACATTACAATGGGAATAAAAAATAATCGTAATGATTTGTGAAAAAAATTTACGATCTATCGAAGCATCGATTTAAAAAGACAGGGAATATGGTGAATCGTTTCTAACAAAAAACTAGAAATTTATATCGATGTTCAATCGAATCCATCGGGGCAACTCATTAACGTCTGAAATGTTTTATAGCTTCCGTTTGTTTGTTTCCTTTTATAATTGCCCGATTGATGCTTGAGAAAGAGGTTCATCTTATCTCGCTTGTCTTTTAACAATATTTATAACGAAACATCGATCTCTTGACATTACGAGATTTATTCCTCCGTTTCAATTTGTATAATTTTACTAATTTCCATGCAAAAAATTAATCAACGGTAATAAAACGATAAATATTGATGGACGTTTAATTTGTCCGATAGATAAGTCGACTAAAATTCCATGTAATTTTAATCCAAGCTTTTAAACAGTAATAACAACGATACAACCGAAGAATACACCAGATTCGAAGCAGCAAAAAAGAAAAAGAGAAAAGAAAAAAAAAGAAAGGATAAAAAAGAAAAAAAAAATACTGCAGCTTCCTTACGAAAATATAAAAACCAAGAAGCAAAACCTACACCGTTACAAAATATTCCCCGATATAAGAATAATAAAAACAGTCCAATCCCGAGTTAATTAATTTTTTCAACGCTAATTTCTCAGCTATCACATTTAGTAACTGTTACCACTTAACACCACAATTCCTTTATATTTATACACATTATGAAATTCGAAACGCTTTTATTCCAGCCCAGCAAAAACGTTCGATCTAATGGACGATCGGCGTTACAGTCAAAAATTTCGAGCATCTTTCGTGTCTCCGATCGGCCAGACATCGACCTCGAAATAGGTTAACTGTATAATCGGCCAAACGAGCCGGTGTCTCGTCCAAGGATTCGCGAGGATGACGACCTCTTCGCCGCTCTTTCGCGAAACACCATTATCGCTTCGATTTTTGCCTCTTCTTTCCTTTCTCCATCCTGGTCGTTCGACTCGAGCCAAGTTTTTGTCCATTTTTTTCCCCTTTGTCCGGGAACGTTTAATCGCCCGGTCGACTTAATTCCGTTCCTCGATCAAATTATATCGTCCGCGTCTTGTAAAGGACTCGATTAGCATCGATTAAGACCTCGATTCCGAATATTAACCAGTAACGTGTTTTTTCGTCAAACGAGATCGATAATTTCTTGGAGTATGAATTATAGCATCGATAATCTTTCACAAACCGAGATACTCTAACGATGACTATTTTTTTTGTACAATAGTAGTTCCAGGAATTAATATAATTCATATTTGAAGAAATTATTGATTAGAAAGTAATTAATATGTAAGATAAAGTACGAGTGATTAATAGTTTTACAAATTGAAACTGAACTTTATGTATTCATTTTAAACCTTCTCTTGTTGCTATCGATTCGTTTTGTTTTTTTTT
>SMSQ01020962.1:0-11995 GCA_019453375.1 Ctenoplectra terminalis
CCCGCCGAACCGCGAGACGGGCCGGGAATCGAACGCATCTTCGTCTCGCCAACTCGCGATTTCAGCCGAATCGTATGCAACCGACTCGGAATAAGGCGTTCGCCTCTGATACCAACGGTCGAAATTAATTCAAATGATTTAAATAATAATGTCGCGTTTATGATAGATACCGGATCCGAGGCCAACATCGTGAAAGAATCGGCTATACGGTACCCGGAAACAATAGACGGCAAAACAAAAATCCATATTATAGGGATAACGGACGGCCAGGTGCGCACAAGAGGCACCGTTAGCGTTACCGTTTCTGGCCACCCCATCCTTTTCCATGTCGTAAATGAAAATTTTCCAATAGCTCAGCAGGGGATCCTAGGGGCCGCATTTTGCGAGAACCAGGCCGAAATTTCGTACAGAAACCGAGAAATGCGTTGGAAGGGAAAAATATTTCCATTTACTAAAAACGGTTCCGCGGTTAGGAAATCAGCCGACCCCTCGATAGGGAAAATAAACGGTTCCGCGATTAAAAAGCCTACCGACCCCTCGATAGGGAAAATAAACGGTTCCGCGATTAGGAAATCCGCCGACCCCGCAGTAAGGAAAAATGACAATTCATCGAATAAGAAATACGTGTCAAAAAGGGTCAGCATACCTGCGAGATCCGTTGTGAATATTGACGTAGAAGTAGCTAATGCCGAAGTAAAGCAGGGAATTATCGAGAGGGAAGACCCACTCCCCGGTGTACATTTTGGTAATGCACTAGTCAAAAACATTAATGGGAAAGCCATGACACGTGTCATAAATACGACGCCGCGAGTCGCTGAAGTTAAAATCAAACCGGTTAGTTTAACTAGGGTGAATATTGCAACCGAAGACGACACGGCAAATATACTGGCAGCTTTCACAAAACATTGCGACGAAAGCAGCGACCAGAAATCAGATATAAAATCTAATTCAAATCCTGTCATAAGACAACCTACCAATTCAGCTAAAAAGCAACATCCAAAACCCGTCATAAGACGAATCACGATTTCCACCGAGAAGCAACATTCCAAATCCTACAAAGAACAACCCATAAAACCTACGAGCAATAATAAATTACCAAACTCATCCACTAACAAACGTCACCTTTCATATGCAGCAGCAGCCTCATATCCATCATCATCCCGAAACGAGGGCACGTGCCCTAGCCAAAAAGAAGGCAAGCGCGTACGGTTCGCGGATAATGTCAAAAATTTTTTAAAGCCTCCGGCAGGTAGTCTCACCGACCGCGGTAGCGAGGTCAAGCGACACTTGAGACTCGATCACCTCTCCGCGGAAGAGAATCAAGAAGTCAAGAGATTAATCGACGAATATGCGGACCTTTTTCACCTACCCGGTGAGCCGCTCTCGTGCACCAACGCTGTGGAGCACACAATAACTACATCAGACGAAATTCCCATCAATGTAAAACAGTATCGGTTTCCACCGGTGCATAAAGAAGAAATTAAAAATCAGGTACAGGAACTCATAAAAAACGAAATCATCACCGAGTCGAACTCCCCTTATAACTCACCGTTATGGGTCGTACCCAAGAAGGCAGATTCAGCGGGAAATAAGAAATGAAGAATGGTGATCGATTATAGAAAATTAAATGAAAAGTCTATCGGTGACGCTTACCCGCTACCGTGCATCACCGAGATATTGGACCAGCTCGGTAGTGCCAAGTATTTCTCAATTTTCGACCTCGCGAGCGGGTTCCACCAGATCCCCATGGCTCGCGAGGATTCAAAGAAGACCGCATTTTCAACGCCCAATGGGCGCTACGAATTCAATAGGATGCCGTTCGGTCTCCGGAACGCGCCCGCGACGTTCCAGCGCCTGATGGATTCGGTGCTGTCCGGATTGCAGGGCAACGAGCTATTCGTGTACTTAGACGATATTGTGATATATGCCAGCTCTTTGCGCGAGCACGAAATTAAATTCAAAAAGTTAGCCGATAGATTGCGTAAGGCTGGGCTCGTCCTGCAACCGGACAAATGCGAATTTCTAAGGCGGGAGGTCGCGTATTTAGGGCATATCATTAGTGAAAATGGCGTCAAGCCCGATCCAGCTAAAATTCATGCGGTCAAGAACTTTCCACGTCCGAAAAACGCCAAAGCGATTCGTCAATTCTTGGGGTTAGCCGGATATTACAGACGCTTTATTCCGAACTTTTCTAAAATAGCACGACCACTAACCGAACTCCTGAAAAAGGAGGAAGCCTATGTATGGTCAGACATTCAGGAGAACGCTTTCCGCGAGCTTAGGGATAAGTTAATAACGGAACCCATACTCCGGTTCCCGGATTTTGACAAACCCTTTGTTATCACGACCGACGCGTCGGGGGAAGCGATCGGAGGGGTGCTCAGCCAGGGCGATATTGGCAAGGACCTCCCAATCGCGTATACGTCGAGGGTCCTCAACAAGGCCGAGCGAAATTATAGTACCATCGAGAAGGAGTGTTTAGCTATCGTTTACGCGGTGCACTTCTTTAGGCCGTATATATATGGTAGAAAGTTTAAACTCGTCACAGACCATAGACCCTTGGTGTGGATCAATTCGGTAAGAGATCCAACCTCGCGTCTGATAAGATGGAGGTTGAAGCTCGCGGAGTACGAGTATGAGGTGGTGTATAAAACCGGGAGGGCAAACGCAAATGCCGACGCGTTGTCCCGCAATCCTGCACAGACACTTCCCTTATCCCTCGATTCCACCGATTCCAGCATATTCAATCCTACCCCCGAACAATCACGTCCGTCTACTAAAAAACCAAAATCTCCATCTCCGGCTCCATCCGTATCCTCCGATCGAACTACGATCATAAATTCTCCTGAGCCGCCTATTCCTCAACCGGCAACGCAGACTCGACTTTTTCGACAGACTCGAGACGCTGCGACCATGCAAAAGAATAATTTAGTCTATTTTATTTCCACGGACGGACAGCCACTCGACGTAACGGCAAGACAATTGCAAAAATTAAATCAAATTCCAAAATTCACAGACATTACGTTAGCAAGAGCTAAAGTAGTAAAAATTAATGATACATATCACATCGCCCTTCCCATAGTGACAAACCCAAAAAGACAAATAGAAATCGATATTTTAAAAGAGGCATTCCGCTCGTTGCTCGATGTAACGACGGAACTCGATCTACAAAACATTGCAATATCACAGTCAGCAGTTAATAACGTCTCATGGTCAGCAATTCATAAAATTCTAATAGATCTCTACTATGAGACAAACATGAAAATTACTTGTTGTACAAACGCTACTAGAATACCTCTAGAGCAAGAAAGACGAAACATAATTTTAGAAAATCATGCCTCCAGCTACGGAGGACATAAAGGTATCAACAAAACGTACAGAAGAATCAGAGAAAGATTCCTCTGGCCGTCATTAAAGAAAGAAGTACAAGACTTCGTCAATAATTGCGAATCATGTAGCATGCAAAAATTGACTCGACGTAAGACAAAACAGCCCATGACGTTGACCGATACGCCAGGACGTGCTTTCGACAAAATCTCTTTGGACGTTGTCGGTCCTCTCCCTCCAACTCCTTCCGGGCACCATTCAATATTAACGATTCAGGACCAACTAACAAAGTACTCTCTCGCAATTCCTCTTAAATCCACCACCGCGGTAGACATCGCGGAGGCATTTATTCAAAACTTTATCTGTCAGTTCGGTACACCGAAAGCAATACTGACGGACCAGGGTACTAATTTCATAAATTCGCTTATCAAACATATAACAAAGAAATTTAAAATCACTCATCTTCGCACAACCGCGTTTCACCCGCAATCCAACGGCTCCCTGGAAAGGTCACACCTCGTGCTCGTCGAGTACCTGAAACATTTCATCTCGAAGCGCGGCGACTGGGACAATTGGCTCCCGATGGCCTCTTTCTCGTATAATACAAGCGTGCATGAGGGGACCCAATTTACACCGTTCGAGCTCGTATACGGGAGGCTGGCGCGAGTACCATCCTCCGACGTAACCCCCGACTCGACGGAACCGGAGACGTATGCGGCGTACCTCAGGGATTTGCGTGCGAGAATCACCGAATGCCAAGATGTGGCAAAGGAAAAGTTAAACTCAGCGAAATTAATTTATAAGCGCTACTATGATAGGAAACTGCACACGGTAAATTTTAACGTGGGCGATTTCGTGTATTTATTAAAAGAACCCAGAAAAGGCAAACTAGACGCCCAGTACACGGGCCCTTACCAGATCATAAGTCGGAGAAACGACCAGAACTTTAAAATAAGAATTAAAGGTAGAGATAAAATCGTCCACGCTAACAAATTAAAACCGTATAGGAAGAAATAAGACAATGTAAAAACGGTAATCATAAGGTTATTATTATTACTATTTTCATACATGTATCAATGTAATTTTATTTTTATATATCTACGCAACAATGTACGAATATTCCTATTTTTCTATTATCATATTTCATATTTTTCTTTTTCTATTTCTTCTGTATATACATATTTCCATTGTAATCCGTAGTTGCTAAGGTTGTGAGTGTGAGAGCGAGAGAAAAGAGTGCGTCGACATCCATAAACTGAAAAAAAAAAAAATTTTTTTAACCGAATGAGTAACGGAATGCGAAAACAAACTGTAAATATTCCAATAAGTGGTCACTAAAAACTGAAAACGGGAGGTGCAATAGTGAAGTGGTTACCAGTGATGATCAAGAAGGATGAGAACCAGCGCGGCTTCCAAGGGACTCCCGTATTACGCAGATCGGCACTGCGGAACGGCCCAGGTAAAGGAATTACCCCCTGGAGAGCTGAGAACCGGGACTCGCCAATGTTGCAGCCCATATCCGGACCCCAGGAAGTCGGCGGTCACCCAGCATCCGATGACATCACCACCAGGTCAATCAGCCACCACAGAAGAGCCATAAGCCCTCCCCAAAAGACCACCCAATTCCCCAGGAGACAAAGGCGACAAAGAAGAAGCCGTTCCTGCCAAGATTTTTGCGCCTCGCAAAAATCTTTCCCCAGGGGGGGAGGTGTGACGTCGGCGTCTGCCTCCGTCTTCCCCCTTTCCCCGCACTTCTCGCATCACAGCAACGCATACTTTAGCACTGCTAAATAGTTTCATAATGTTAAGCAACATTGTAAATATTCTTAAACGTAAATCATAACCACTGTATCATAGTTCTAAAACCTAAATTCTAAGTCCGCGACAAGCGAGTCGCAGGCGTCGATCGCTCTACGCGATCGACCCCCCACTCCGCCGCCAGAGCGGCCGATCCCACTCCGCCGCGGATCGCCCCACGCGGGCGTCCGATCGCGCCCCACTCGCGACCCGCGACGCGCGCGCCAGAGAGCGAGCGAGGTCCGAGTGCGATCCGAGGATCTTCACTTCGTATTCGACCTCCGCGTCGACAAGTCGCTAATCCTAAATCTATTGCAATCACTTCGCGTTCGACCCCAGAGTCAGCAAGTCGCAATTCTAAATCCACTGTATCCAATTCCACTGTATCAGGCCATTGCCTACTATTCTATACTAAGTCTAAACATTGTAACTACTAGTTCCTATTATTATTATTTGTAACTTCGTTTATTATTATTAGAATATAGTGTTATTGTTAATAGTACATATTCTACAAGTTATTGAACTCAACCTACTATTTCCTAAAACTAAACGATAATTAATAATAATTGAATAATTCAATTAAACTAATTAAAGCAACCAAATCTAATTAAATCTAATTAAACCTAATTAAACTAATTAATCTAATTAAGTAATAATAGAATACCATCACTTCGCGTAAAAACCCACGTTAAACGGTATACGCGTACGGTTTTGCTGCACCACGGTTGCTATTGCCATCGATTCAGGTAAAAGGGTGTTTGAAGCAGTGCTGGACTGTAGAGGACATCCGCTCGTCTGCACTGTGGAAATTCGCCGCCGTTGACGGGAACTGATATGAGAGGACGAACCGCTCATCAGAACCCTCGTTGACGCTGGCCTCCCAAACCTAAAAGAAATAAGAGCTATTAGCAATCCGAAGTGTTCCCGAGCATACCGCTAAACAAATTGACTGTGCTAAATACCCCTTCAATGAAGGATCATCGAAATCAGCAGCCTCCATCATCCAAACCGTCAGGGTCCTCCGCCAATTCGATTCCGTGGAAACTCACACCGATCGACATCCCGGCAAGGAGGATAGACCCGAGCCAAATTCCACTGAACGATCCCCGTCGGCAGAAGTACCTGGAGGGACAACATCATTAAGGTAAGTAATCCCATTTCTTACCTGCTGCGTGCCAATTTCGTGTGCATTCGGACGCGTAACTAGGGGCCCAATCCTATAGAATTTTTACCCACGTGCAGTGATTTCACGGGAAAAATAAACGTCCGACCCGGAGGTAATTCCAGAGAATTTACCCGAATTTTCGCCACCACCGGGGACGTGACAAAATTGGTGACAGCGGTGGGATACGTTGTGCATTACTAGTAGAGTCGTGTAACGCGTGTCCCAGGATTGTGCGCCCAGGGTAGAATCACGTCGATAGAATCGCCGAAAATGGAAACACGCAGCAAGATTTCCGAAAATCCGGTCGCTTCGGAAAGCGAATTACTAAACCTACAAAATAAACTACGTCTTAAGGAGAAACGTTTACGCGACGAGGAGGAAAAATTAGATCGCGAACGACGTAAAGTAGAAGCATCGCGTTCCCAACAGAATCCGAATACCGCGGATAATTCTAAAACCGCAGAACTCGAGCTAGAACTCGCCAGTACACGGCGAGAGTTAGAAAAGTTGAAGAATTTACGCGAAACTACTCCCACGACAGCGTCGCTATCCACTCTCGAATTCCCCCGAAGTTCACAACACATCGCGATGCCGCGAACCGCATCGTTAGAAGATTCCGGCGACGAAGCCTCAGCCCCGGTCGAATTTAGTTTACGGGAAGCTTTAGAATCGATTCCCCAGTATAATGGAGAAAATATCCCAGTTCTCTCGTTCTTACGAACGTGTAAACGGGCAAGGGATATGATTCCTCCAAACACCGAAAGAACCTTCGTGAGATTATTAATAACGAAATTAAAAGGTAGGGCATATTTAGCCATCGAAGACGAAATTTGCGTGAACCTCACGCAATTCTCCGATCTCCTACGGTCCGCGTTCGGAAATACCAAATCAGTCGACGCGTACAGAGGGGAACTCACGCAGATTAGGCAGGGATTAACAGAACATATCCTGGACTATATCGGGCGAGTGAAGGATCTCCGTAACGCAATTATCGATTGTGAACGTACAGAATCGGCGGAAAGTTTCATACACAGATCCGATGTAGACACGTTGACATTAAAATATTTTATCGAGGGACTAATCCCCGAAATAAGGCACCAAGTTTTAGCGTCCCACCCAGTAGATTTCATAAATGCGTTCTCGAAAGCGAAAGAAATATTTAAGCGATACACGCAGGACCAAGCGTGGTTACAACTCGAGACTAGGAAGATAAACTCGCGCAACATAAACAAAGCGAACAAAGGGATCGAAAATATTCCACAAGGGCCATGCACTCGATGCGGCAGATCGAGCCACAGCACGGGACAATGCTACGCTAGGTTAGATAAGGAGGTTGCGGCGCCACGTAACCTGACACCGATAGACGGGCGACGCGACGAAAATAAACTTCGTAGTGCGAGGCAAATTGAGACAGCCAGGACCGTCTGCAGGTATTGTAAAATCCCCGGCCATACGCTGAAAGAATGTAGGAAAAGACAATTTAATAATAATATTCAAAAAAATGCGTCGCGATCCTATAAATCGGGAAACGAGCGTGCATTCCCGCCGAACCGCGAGACGGGCCGGGAATCGAACGCATCTTCGTCTCGCCAACTCGCGATTTCAGCCGAATCGTATGCAACCGACTCGGAATAAGGCGTTCGCCTCTGATACCAACGGTCGAAATTAATTCAAATGATTTAAATAGTAATACCGCATTTATGATAGATACCGGATCCGAGGCCAACATCGTGAAAGAATCGGCTATACGGTACCCGGAAACAATAGACGGCAAAACAAAAATTCATATTATAGGGATAACGGACGGCCAGGTGCGCACAAGAGGCACCGTTAGCGTTACCGTTTCTGGCCACCCCATCCTTTTCCATGTCGTAAATGAAAATTTTCCAATAGCTCAGCAGGGGATCCTAGGGGCCGCATTTTGCGAGAATCAGGCCGAAATTTCGTACAGAAACCGAGAAATGCGTTGGAAGGGAAAAATATTTCCATTTACTAAAAACGGTTCCGCGGTTAGGAAATCAGCCGACCCCTCGATAGGGAAAATAAACGGTTCCGCGATTAAAAAGCCTACCGACCCCTCGATAGGGAAAATAAACGGTTCCGCGATTAGGAAATCCGCCGACCCCGCAGTAAGGAAAAATGACAATTCATCGAATAAGAAATACGTGTCAAAAAGGGTCAGCATACCTGCGAGATCCGTTGTGAATATTGACGTAGAAGTAGCTAATGCCGAAGTAAAGCAGGGAATTATCGAGAGGGAAGACCCACTCCCCGGTGTACATTTTGGTAATGCACTAGTCAAAAACATTAATGGGAAAGCCATGACACGTGTCATAAATACGACGCCGCGAGTCGCTGAAGTTAAAATCAAACCGGTTAGTTTAACTAGGGTGAATATTGCAACCGAAGACGACACGGCAAATATACTGGCAGCTTTCACAAAGCATTGCGACGAAAGCAGCGACCAGAAATCAGACATAAAACCTAATTCAAATCCTGTCATAAGACAACCTACCAATTCAGCTAAAAAGCAACATCCAAAACCCGTCATAAGACGAATCACGATTTCCACCGAGAAGCAACAATCCAAATCCTACAAAGAACAANAGGGTGAATATTGCAACCGAAGACGACACGGCAAATATACTGGCAGCTTTCACAAAACATTGCGACGAAAGCAGCGACCAGAAATCAGATATAAAACCTAATTCAAATCCTGTCATAAGACAACCTACCAATTCAGCTAAAAAGCAACATCCAAAACCCGTCATAAGACGAATCACGATTTCCACCGAGAAGCAACATTCCAAATCCTACAAAGAACAACCCATAAAACCTACGAGCAATAATAAATTACCAAACTCATCCACTAACAAACGTCACCTTTCATATGCAGCAGCAGCCTCATATCCATCATCATCCCGAAACGAGGGCACGTGCCCTAGCCAAAAAGAAGGCAAGCGCGTACGGTTCGCGGATAATGTCAAAAATTTTTTAAAGCCTCCGGCAGGTAGTCTCACCGACCGCGGTAGCGAGGTCAAGCGACACTTGAGACTCGATCACCTCTCCGCGGAAGAGAATCAAGAAGTCAAGAGATTAATCGACGAATATGCGGACCTTTTTCACCTACCCGGTGAGCCGCTCTCGTGCACCAACGCTGTGGAGCACACAATAACTACATCAGACGAAATTCCCATCAATGTAAAACAGTATCGGTTTCCACCGGTGCATAAAGAAGAAATTAAAAATCAGGTACAGGAACTCATAAAAAACGAAATCATCACCGAGTCGAACTCCCCTTATAACTCACCGTTATGGGTCGTACCCAAGAAGGCAGATTCAGCGGGAAATAAGAAATGAAGAATGGTGATCGATTATAGAAAATTAAATGAAAAGTCTATCGGTGACGCTTACCCGCTACCGTGCATCACCGAGATATTGGACCAGCTCGGTAGTGCCAAGTATTTCTCAATTTTCGACCTCGCGAGCGGGTTCCACCAGATCCCCATGGCTCGCGAGGATTCAAAGAAGACCGCATTTTCAACGCCCAATGGGCGCTACGAATTCAATAGGATGCCGTTCGGTCTCCGGAACGCGCCCGCGACGTTCCAGCGCCTGATGGATTCGGTGCTGTCCGGATTGCAGGGCAACGAGCTATTCGTGTACTTAGACGATATTGTGATATATGCCAGCTCTTTGCGCGAGCACGAAATTAAATTCAAAAAGTTAGCCGATAGATTGCGTAAGGCTGGGCTCGTCCTGCAACCGGACAAATGCGAATTTCTAAGGCGGGAGGTCGCGTATTTAGGGCATATCATTAGTGAAAATGGCGTCAAGCCCGATCCAGCTAAAATTCATGCGGTCAAGAACTTTCCACGTC
Source organism: Ctenoplectra terminalis (assembly GCA_019453375.1). Lineage (NCBI taxonomy): Eukaryota > Metazoa > Arthropoda > Insecta > Hymenoptera > Apidae > Ctenoplectra > Ctenoplectra terminalis. The sequence goes on from SMSQ01020962.1 coordinate 10,170, forward strand.
CGAAAAACGCCAAAGCGATTCGTCAATTCTTGGGGTTAGCCGGATATTACAGACGCTTTATTCCGAACTTTTCTAAAATAGCACGACCACTAACCGAACTCCTGAAAAAGGAGGAAGCCTATGTATGGTCAGACATTCAGGAGAACGCTTTCCGCGAGCTTAGGGATAAGTTAATAACGGAACCCATACTCCGGTTCCCGGATTTTGACAAACCCTTTGTTATCACGACCGACGCGTCGGGGGAAGCGATCGGAGGGGTGCTCAGCCAGGGCGATATTGGCAAGGACCTCCCAATCGCGTATACGTCGAGGGTCCTCAACAAGGCCGAGCGAAATTATAGTACCATCGAGAAGGAGTGTTTAGCTATCGTTTACGCGGTGCACTTCTTTAGGCCGTATATATATGGTAGAAAGTTTAAACTCGTCACAGACCATAGGCCCTTGGTATGGATCAATTCGGTAAGAGATCCAACCTCGCGTCTGATAAGATGGAGGTTGAAGCTCGCGGAGTACGAGTATGAGGTGGTGTATAAAACCGGGAGGGCAAACGCAAATGCCGACGCGTTGTCCCGCAACCCTGCACAGACACTTCCCTTATCCCTCGATTCCACCGATTCCAGCATATTCAATCCTACCCCCGAACAATCACGTCCGTCTACTAAAAAACCAAAATCTCCATCTCCGGCTCCATCCGTATCCTCCGATCGAACTACGATCATAAATTCTCCTGAGCCGCCTATTCCTCAACCGGCAACGCAGACTCGACTTTTTCGACAGACTCGAGACGCTGCGACCATGCAAAAGAATAATTTAGTCTATTTTATTTCCACGGACGGACAGCCACTCGACGTAACGGCAAGACAATTGCAAAAATTAAATCAAATTCCAAAATTCACAGACATTACGTTAGCAAGAGCTAAAGTAGTAAAAATTAATGATACATATCACATCGCCCTTCCCATAGTGACAAACCCAAAAAGACAAATAGAAATCGATATTTTAAAAGAGGCATTCCGCTCGTTGCTCGATGTAACGACGGAACTCGATCTACAAAACATTGCAATATCACAGTCAGCAGTTAATAACGTCTCATGGTCAGCAATTCATAAAATTCTAATAGATCTCTACTATGAGACAAACATGAAAATTACTTGTTGTACAAACGCTACTAGAATACCTCTAGAGCAAGAAAGACGAAACATAATTTTAGAAAATCATGCCTCCAGCTACGGAGGACATAAAGGTATCAACAAAACGTACAGAAGAATCAGAGAAAGATTCCTCTGGCCGTCATTAAAGAAAGAAGTACAAGACTTCGTCAATAATTGCGAATCATGTAGCATGCAAAAATTGACTCGACGTAAGACAAAACAGCCCATGACGTTGACCGATACGCCAGGACGTGCTTTCGACAAAATCTCTTTGGACGTTGTCGGTCCTCTCCCTCCAACTCCTTCCGGGCACCATTCAATATTAACGATTCAGGACCAACTAACAAAGTACTCTCTCGCAATTCCTCTTAAATCCACCACCGCGGTAGACATCGCGGAGGCATTTATTCAAAACTTTATCTGTCAGTTCGGTACACCGAAAGCAATACTGACGGACCAGGGTACTAATTTCATAAATTCGCTTATCAAACATATAACAAAGAAATTTAAAATCACTCATCTTCGCACAACCGCGTTTCACCCGCAATCCAACGGCTCCCTGGAAAGGTCACACCTCGTGCTCGTCGAGTACCTGAAACATTTCATCTCGAAGCGCGGCGACTGGGACAATTGGCTCCCGATGGCCTCTTTCTCGTATAATACAAGCGTGCATGAG
>SMSQ01020964.1:0-14189 GCA_019453375.1 Ctenoplectra terminalis
TATAGAATTTGTGCAGGGAAACACTTTTGTATTAGGTTGGCCGGAAAATTTCTTCCGTTACCTTCGCGCAGTGGTTTCGTCTGGCAATGTTTAACACTAGATTCACGGAACCCGTCAATTTGACTCAGTTCAGATTTCTTGCTTAAGTTCAACAATCGTCATGAAAATAGAATTTATATACGAAAAATGTACTAAATAAATCTCTGCTAATAGAAATCTATTAATTTGAAGTAAACTGAACTAATGATATTATAAAAAATTTGTATTTCAATGTACCCATCAAAATGATCCGATCGATGTCCGTAAGCCTAGTGTTAAACAAACATTCAACCATATTTGTTAAACGAGCGATGGAGGGAAAAAATAGGGCAATATGAATCCTGTATAAGATAATAATATACTCTAACACTTAAAATACCATGCATCCATTATTCACTAACAAAACGAAAGAAACTTTCTGTACAACCTAATAATAAGCGAGAATAAAAAATATTTTTGTTGGTAAAAACTACTTTTTATATAATAATTACAGTAAATTACTATCGTTTTTTATTATTTTCCACAAAAAAAAAAAAAAAGAAAATATTACGCATTTTATTCCGCACTTTTACCATACACACAAGAAAATTTTTCAGCGCTCAAACGGTTAAATATGCAAGCATGCTTCGAGTTTTACGTATACGAGATCCAAGTAGCTATCGATCCATATATCGCGGAAACCGTGACCAGCATGCGTTTTGTTACTTTGTTCAATATACGATAAGATATCGCTTAGCCTTTTTCAAAGTGATTCCACTGTCGATAAATGTTTTTGCAATAAACATTATTCATAATCAAGGGGTCGTAGGCGAATAAAACTTCTCCTTGAAACAGACGCATAGATTAGAATAATTTTCATTTGGCAAAAATTTTCCATACGATACGAATTGTTAGAAATTAATTTGAATTTAATTAACCGTAACGAAGGATGAGAAGCGTTTTTTTTTTACCGCTTAAGGTACTCGACGATTTATTTTGAAACGTTTTGTGTAAAAATTTAATTGCACGAGTCTATTGGTTGTAATTAACGAAACGCGCTTGGCCGATCGTGACGCGTAAATTATTTTTTGAACGTACATTTTAAAAAATGTAGAGCGAGATTACGATGCAGTTGCGCGAAACGAAACAATTCGATTTCAATGTTATTAAATATAAAATGGTGGCTCGCTTTGAAAGATTAGTTCCTAGAGTGGAAAGCAAATGTTATCATAGGTCGATTAAATAACTATCTTAATTACTGAAGTTATGATAGAGTAAAGTTTTTTAATCAAACAACTTCAACGATCGTAGATTTTGTACGCACAAGTTTTTGATTTATTTAATATGATTTAAAATAGAGATTTTTATTAATTTGTTTTTTAATTCGGTTTTTAATTTGTCGCCACGTTGAAACTTTACATAATTTTTATCTTCATATTTCATTTTTTTTTGTTTTATATAATTAAATACATCTCTGCTTTTTAAATAGGTAAAGGTACAATGAACAAGTTAATTTTTTTGATCGCTCTAAAAGTTATCATTGTACATCAGTATCAGTGTACATCATTTTTATCAATGCAAGCTAAAATACTTTAATCTCAGGATTTAAAGGAAGAGTAGAACGACATAGAACCACGCGTTGAACAAATGTTTACTCTTTAATATTTTCTTAACAAATATACACACACTGCTGGATGCTCAAATAAGATAACCGATACATTGAACAGCAGTTATTCTGTATTACAAAAACGTACCGAAAAGCCTCTCGATTGAGCTATTAAACGTGTCATTTTTTTAAATATTCCTCATATCTAGAACCAGGTGTTAATAAAAAGAAATTAATTAAAATTTTTTTACAAATAGCAATATGATATAGCGAGATTCTAACACAAATATACAGATGCATTAAGAACAAAAAAAAAAATATATCTTTGAAGCAATAAATTGTTTCCGTAACAAGTTAATCCTCTGTAGTCTGAATTTTGTCTGCTTATTAGAGAAAAAATTACGATTGATTACGGTTTTTCACTTTTATTTGAAAATTTTTAAACTAATAATTGCTATGGAAGGATGGTAGTGTCGTTGCAGTAATACAATAATTAAATTTAGTAGCACAGTGATAACTGAATAAAATTAATTTTTTAAAATATAGAGTTAAAAGTTACACACTGATGTATCTATATTTTACAAAATTAATTTTCTTTAGTTATCACTGCACTATTAAATTTGATTACCGTATTACCGTAGCGACACCACGATCCATCTACATTATTAGTAATTATTAGTTAACCCTTTGCGCTCACGGGCTCCGGAGTGGAGCAATTTAAAATTTGTCTTCAAACCTGAAGGCTCCGCTACGGAACCACGATTACATATTGGCGATTGTTTCAAGAGGTATCACACCTTGGACGATTATAAAGTCTAATAATGTTATAGTTTTTTGTTTTCTTATATACCACAACATTTGAATCTATAATCAATTAAAAAAAAAAATAATAACATACAGTGATGTCTTTCCTTTAATTGCGCACATCATTTACGTATATACATATAAATATGATTTTTTCACTAAAACTGCTTCCAGTTGCTGGTAATATGAATGAAAAAAAACTTCGAGTGCAAACATTTTCAAATCAAAGTGAAAAATTGTAACGAATCGTAATTTTTTCTCCGATAAGCAGACAAAATTCGGGCTATAGAGGATTAATAAACGATCTAATGAACTACACACGATCGATCGTGTAGGCTTCGGTGATAAGCGAGAGTCCTTTGCAATTTAAGTCCTGATGCAAATCGGTTAAGAATTATCTTTTGGGTTTCGTGTCCTTTGTTTCGTTCATTTGACGATATCGTCAGGATAAACTGTATTAGGTATCATCTTTTGTCTTTCGTGTCCTTTATTTTATACGTTTCTGATATATGCGATAGCGTATAAAAATTATCGCACGACAGATCGCGAAACGGCGCACGTTAAAAGGTACTATTTGTATACGTGAAACAGCAACATCGAGGCACGATCTTCGTTTATCTGTTCTCGCATCGAGGGTGGATCGGCTTTAAGGTCTGTACTTAATATCCAACAGGTTTCAGATTTCAGCCGAAGATTCTCTAGCTGACCGTTGTCTACTCTATACTTAGTAACACTTTGTTTGGTCGTATACCATTAGCACTAATTTCATTTCCTACCGAATCGTTTTAAATCACTGTCCGCTGTTTCCATTAGTTATACGTAACTTCTGATAGCGCGTTTCATTATACACAAATCGAGATTTGCGTTCGGGCATTTTCCATATCTGTGCGTTCATCTATCGACACTATCGTCCCGGTACTTTTTCACACAGGTTTCTAATTTTTGATGAATAACTTTAATTTGTCCCTGAAAAGTTAGAGTGAATTATTGAAATTTAATACGTGAGGTGATCGTTCCGTTATTATTTAATGAATAACTTTAATTTTTCCTTCAAAAATTAGAGAAAACTATTGAAATTTAACACGTGAGGTGATCGTTCTATTAATTTACAATGAATAATTTAAATTTGTTTTTGACAAAAATTAGAGTAAACTATTAAAATTGAATACATAAGTGATAATTCTATTAATTTACAATGAATAACTTTACTTTATTCCTAAAAAATTAGAATAGCTATTGAAATTTAATACGTGAGGTGATCGTTCCTTTAATTTTTAATGAATAACTTCAATTTTTCCTTTAAAAGTTAGAGAAAACTATTGTAATTTAATACGTGAGGTGATCGTTCTATTAATTTACAGTGAATAATTTAAATTTGTTCCTGACAAAAATTAGAATAAACTATTGAAATTTAATACATGAGATGACCGTTCTATTAATTTTCAATAGATAACTTTAATTTGTCCCTGAAAAATTAGAGTAGCTATTGAAATTTAATACATAAGATGATGATTCCATTAATTTTCAATGAATAACTTTAATTTTTCCTTCAGAAATTAGAGAAAACTATTGAAATTTAGCCATGAGTTCATTTTTGTATTAATTTTCAATGAATAAATTTAATTTTTCTCACGAAAATTACAATAAACTTTCGTCAGAAATATAGTTACACAAATGATATTAATTTTATTACTTATTATATTTGCTCTTCTATTATGTTCACAAAAACTTACGCTAATTGAATGATAATTATGATTGTATATTTATTTGATAAATGTAATGGAAAATTCACGCATTCTGGAAAATTAAAATAAAGATATTTAGAATTAAAAAATTATATAAATTAAGAAACATAGTTACATAAACCCAAACACAATAGAAGAGTTAATATCTTAATGAAAATGTCAACCAGCTGTTTTTTTACTCACAACTTTATATGTTAATCAAATACATTAAATTACAATACAATCGGAAAGAAATCAAACGTTTTATGGTATCTAGAAATAGAAAATGGCGGAATATTAAGCCTAAAAGTATATGAGGGTTAATATGTTCTGAAAAATTAAAACTAACAGTGCATGAATTCTCGAAGTTTGCCATTCCGAAATCGATTATCGAATCGGTGCAACAAAAGAACACATTACAAAGGTGAGTCCAAATCGATAAGGCCATGAATAAGTTACTTGGAATACTGTTTTGACCTATTACATATCGATCACACAGGTGACTTCAGAACATGAAACATTTTTAGGATAAGTATGCCTTGCAGCATTATTTCAAAAGATAATTAAAGGATTTTCGATAGAAATGATCTGCACAGGCATCTGTAGGAAATTAGGAAAATAACTGGTTAACACAATTTCCACTTTGAAATTTAATGAAATTTATATATATTTAATTTATATTTAATTTATACATTTAATAATAAAATACAATTCATACATATTTCAATTACTAACTAAAATAAAATTAGTAACACATACATATTGCAAAAAGAAAGAATAAAAAGCTTTAAATTAAAAATACCAGCAAATAATATTTACTAATTATTTGTCCAAAATCATACTGCAAAAGGAAAAAATAAAAAGCTTTAAATTAAAAACACAAGAAATAATATTTAGTAATTATTCGTCCAAAATCATATAGCAAAAGGAAAGAATAAGAAGCTTTAAATTAAAAGTACCAACAAATAATATTTAGTATACTTAGCAATTTTTCGTCCAAAATCGGTTATTAGGTTATTGGATCAAAATCGCTGTCCTTAATGGAAAGAAAATAATTTTGAGATCCTGTTAGAGGAAATGAATCACGTCAAGAAACATAAGAAAAAAAGAAAGTTTTTTTTTAAACCGTGTTATTTCAAAACCTTTTTTGTAAAAAAAAAAGTTTAGTCCACTTCAATCTTCGCTAGATCTAATATTAATACCAATAATAATGAAGAAATAATCTAACAGTTTGATCCTGTTTGATTCATAATTGCATGCGAAGACGATCAATTCCTTAAGCACCGTGAAACCTATACCTTCTATCACAACATGTTACAAATAATATGAAAAATAAAAATATACCTCGCAAGGAAGTGCTTCACCTGGTCTCGGTGTTCCGTTACTCTAATATATGATCGAACATCGTTTAATTAAAGTTTTCATAATATTCTTTTAATTGATTCGTATAATTAAACACAAATAACAACAACCGAGCGTCAGACGTAAAAGAAACACCACGCATTTAATATGGCAACCTTTTGATCGAACGCCTTGCTTGCACAGTCTGTTGGAGCTGTTATCGTTATTAGATATTTTAACGATAGGTAAAGTCGTCCAATTAGTTTGATCAGAAGTAGATCGTTGGTGTTGAAAAACGTTTGTCTATAAAATTTACTGTAATGTTTCACTCGATAGGATCTGAACCGAATACGATCCGTTGGGTCATCAATTGAACAGACCTAACATTAGCTTAATGCAATCCGACGGCAGCGGTGCGACGAATGAATTCCATGTGCTTATAGATATCGCGATGTAGTTTGAACTAGATCAATGTTATACTATTTTCAATTCGACGGCTATATTCTCGCGAGTCTTATTGTTTATTCGAATTTTATTCCTGTTCGCTGTTTTGTGATAATTTTACTTGGATACTGATGGAAATTAGCGTGAAATCTCTGAATCGATCTTGTTGTTTGGTAAGGTCCAATATTTGGATCGTTCGTGCATGAAAGTTTGATTGTTTTAGAATTAGATTCGATTGTGAATAAAATATTGATTTTACACGTTGGTGATAAGGAGATTTTACGTGTTAATGTTGCATAAAAAGTGCACGTTGCGATAAATGTGAAACAGCAGTATGGTTTGCAGATCGTTTTATTATTTGAACGATGAGAAAACGATAGGAATGTACAGAAATTTTTTTTTTTTCTTTTATTTGTAATAAATGGAATTATAGATTCAATTATTTATCTTTTCGTTGTATTAATTTTTTATTATAAGGGATGTTTTTATTACTTGAACGATGAGAAAACGATACGAATGTACAAAAATTTCATTTTTCTTTTATTTGTAATAAATGAAATTATAGATTCAATTATTTATCTTTTCGTTGTATTAATTTTTGATTATAAAGAATATTTTTATAGCTGCTTGAAATTTATATTATAATTTTATAATATATGACTTTTTTTATGGAATATAATCAGTTCTTTAACAAGGCGAATTTTTTTCTTGAAAAATTTTGGTGTTAGTATGTTTATTCGAAAGAATTGAGAAAGAGTGATGGGACACGTGACATCCATAAGGTATAAATTATGGTAATCGTAGCCACTCGATGCTTTTCTCTTATGATTTTCATAACAACGTTTTCTTCTCTGTAACTTATTTCATTGTAAAAATACAGTGATAACATACATATAACACAAAAAATACGGCTTCCGATTAATTTTCTTAGTAAAGCAAACAATTTCTTAATAAATATGACAATAGGTAGATGATATCGTACTAATTTTTAGTATCTAATTTAAATCAAAGAAACTTGGAACCTTATCGTTGAAAGAAATTAATGTTAACTCGTACAGTCTACGAGATTTCATACATATAACACAAAAAATAAGGCTTCCGATTAATTTTCTTAATAAAGCGAACAATTTCTTAATAAATATGACAATAGATAGATGATATCGTGCTATTTTTTAGTATTTAATTTAAATCAAAGAAACTTGGAACCTTATCGTCGAAAGAAATTAATGTTAACGCGTACAGTCTACGAGATTTCGCTTCGACACTGGAGAATTGACTCACCGCGCTTTATCATTGTTTAAAGCTTCCACTATTTCAGCAAACCACTTGCTCCTTTCTTTCTCACAAATATCTTTTACATTCTCGTGTTGCAGAATTCGCCTTGTACACGAAAGAACTATGCCGAATATCGGTTCTGTGCATCAAAGGAACAACGTAACACGTACATCGCTTCGACAAGCGCATGGTAAAAGGATAACGAACCGACAGCTCGGCAAAGAGCTGCCCGTTCAGGTTCTCTGAAGTTATCGTTCCCTGCGACGATGAAAAGGCCTTGAATCGGGGCCACCTATCTATTTTGAAAACTACGAGCAAAACAGAACCGCTGAGCTGGCTCCCCAACATTTAACTGGTGCTAACACGTCCGAGGATTTGGAACATTCGATGGACAGCATGGAAAACGGAGACGAGCTGATTTCCACGCGGATGGAAACGAACGCGTCCTCGTCCTCGAGTAGCACGCAGAGCCCCCGGACGCCGCCGAATTGCGCCCGATGCCGCAATCATCGGTTGAAAATGGCACTGAAAGGACACAAGAGGTACTGCAAGTACCGTTATTGTAACTGCGAGAAGTGTAAGCTCACAGCCGATCGGCAGCGAATTATGGCGAGACAAACGGCGCTGAGAAGATCACAGGCGCAGGATGAAGTCAAAGTGAGAGCGGCAGAAGAGGTTAGTCCTTCCTTGTTCCTGTAAGCGGCGATTCTGTTCCGATTCGGTTAGTAAGGACTAGGAGAGGAAGAGTCACCGGTCGGCCCTGGATAGCTCGATGATTAGAGAAGTCGCCTGGCAAGCGAAAGATCCGGATCTCGAGTCCCGGTTTTAAGCAAAACGATCGGCCGACTCTTTTTCTCTTATATTCCTTAAGGGTATTTTTTTTTTGTTTTTTTGTTTTTTCGTGGCCCTGTTAAACGATCGCTAAGGTGTTTTTATAATTTGGCAACTCTATAATCGTCCGTAGCGCCGTGTGACTTAGAAGTTACATATTTATATGCAGTACCGGTCAGAAGTTTGGAACCGGTTTCAGGATAGTACCTATACCAAGTCCGCTAATTTTCTTATCAATTTGAAATTAATACAGGAGGATATTAGAAACTATTTCGTTTATTTCGATAGATTTTTAATGAGCAGATTCCTAACGTGATACGATTCTAAATTTCCTTTTTATTTTTAATATATATTTTTTTTAAATATAATATGTATAATTTTTGATAGTATATTATAGGGTATATAATTTTTTATAGTATATTATAATATATATCATTTTTTATAGTATATATAATTTTTTATTGTATATTATAATATATATCATTTTTTATAGTATATTTTAATATATGTCATTTTTAATATATGTATATATTTCTGCGTTCTGTGAAATTCAAACTTTTGGCCGACAGTGTGTTTATACTTTTTAAATATTATTTTGTTTAGTTATAGTTGTGCTAGCAAATTTTATTAGTATACCACTGTAGCGATACCAGAAAATCCATTTGTGGGAATTATTAGTTCAAAAATTTTCAAATCAAATTAGAAAAGTGGAATTTTTTTTCTTGATAAGTGAACAAAATTTTTATTACAGAGAGTTAAGAAATAGTTTTCGAATATTGCAAGAACTTGTTATGGTTCCAATTTAGGATATATTTTGATTAGTCGCTTCTATTCAAATTTTTCGAAAGTCATTCTATAATAAACTGATAGCTATATTTTGATACAATTTATTTCCTTATTTTATATTGAGAACGATTTGCGTCGCGAGTGCCAGAAAACACCTCGAACATTCTAAAAGAATCCACGATTCTCTTTTGTTTCTTTCCATGATAGACGCGCTTCGAGATCGCTGTACCTTGTTTTGTTAATTAAATTGACTCGTTTTGTACCTAACCAGATTAATTCCACGACAAATTATTTTACGACCATCTTCCTATTCCTCTTATACCAAACTTACGAATGTGTAAATTTCCACTTTTTAAGTTAAGGTGTTTGTTAAATATCTCTTTCTGTTCCTAACTTTATGCCAAAATGTCGAACGTATGCGCTATTCGTGTACACAATCGCAGCAACGATTATCTAAGTTTGTTTAATCTTCTCCAGAATTATCTCATTATATTTTTTCACGATTTGCCAAATTGAAATTTTCACGATTGGCCAAATTACACATTCGTGGGTCTAACACAAGCGAGGTTATGTCAAGAAACGTGCGATAAAAGTGGCTCCTCAGGCAACGATTCAATACTAACAGACGACATTCATGCTCCACCCGTTTTATTTTTCTCAACCAGACACTCTGTCTGTCACCGCGTCTGATAAAACTTGCCCTCGTGAGATCACTTGTAGATCGAGTAGATCTCAAGAGGCGTGCATGGCATCGGAAATAAATTTAGTTAACGCTAAAACCACCGATAACTAAAGTATATCTATTTATGGAAAACAAGTAACAATAAGAGATATTCGAAAAAATGCGCGATAGAAGAGAAACGAATCTTTAACCATACATTTTAGAAAAAATCACGGAAAATCTTTAAAAATATAGTAAATTATATAAATTTACTGTAAATTTACAGTAATTTTTATGAGAAATAAAAATAAACAAACCAGTAATTTTTACCACTTTGCTAGTTTTAACCCTTTGCACTCGAGAGGTGACTCTCGCTCATCATTTGGATCGATTCAGCGACACGAATCGAGTATAATATAATTATTTTATTTCAACTTTTCGTGTATCTTTACATTATACAAGACCTAATATCGAATCTTGGTAGTTTTGCTTCCTGCGATATTTTAGATCGGCACTCTTCAAAATGGGTTCTCTGTTAAAAAAACCTATCACGGATATAAAAACTAAAAACGGTACGCGTATCTTTAATTTAATTAATAACAAATATCAACAATTTTATTGTATTCCGAGATTGAAAATTCGCGATCTTTCATTATCGAGTTTATTAATCTACGTATAAAATAACGTTTATATATCGTTATCAGCTCTCCAACTACCAACGATTAAAAGATACTGTAATTAAGACTTAAAAAAATGCACCGTTAAAAATTTCTAGAATTTCCATGAGCAATTACGAATCGGTCATTTAACCGCTTTGGTAGTTTTAGCGTTAACCACTGCATCTCGAACCATCCAATCGTTTCATTTGTAATCGTGTATACCGTAATTGGTCGAATAGAATCGCTCCAAGCTATTATTATTTCGTATCTCACCGAGCTTTTAACACCAGGTTAGGCTACTTGCAACGCAAGCTAAATTACCACTATGTATTTCCTGCGCGCCTCGTAGGCCGTGATAATTTCAGATAAGCCACTCTTATCTCGCTAGCCTCCGATCGTAATTGATCTTTTCCTAGCAGGTGGAACCACTGCCATTTGGTACAGAAGGTGATCGATTTTCTTCGGTTCCTCAGCCGGCTAGAAGTCTCGAGGGTAGTTACGATAGCAACAGCGGCGACTCGCCGATCAGCAATCATGGCAGCAACGGTGTGCACACTGGACTCGGTGGTGTCATTAGTATTCCTACTTCTAGAAAATTACCCTCGTTGCACCCTCACACTGGAACCAACACCACCCATCTGCCGCAGTCGCAAGCCGGTAAGCGATCCGTTATTTTTCTGTTATTCTTCTGTTATTTTTATTTTTTTCTACACATTTCGCGTACAATTGAAATCGAGTGCAACGAATTTTGTATACGAAATTGTACAAAAGAAACGTTGGTAACTGTGTGACGAAAATTGTTTCTTGACGCAATAGATATTTGAATTGCGATGAAGTTGAATTTAGTTTCAGTATTAAGAGGGTAATAAATGTATGCATCGGTTCATAGAAAATCCTGTTCGCTGTGCGCATGAATATTCATCGGATAGTGCAATATGTCAATATCGTTTCAAGAAATTAATGTCACGCGAAACAGTGATAGATGGAACAAAAATTTCATGCATTATGCTCTAGATATCGTAAAAAGTTTCCTTTTTTTTTCACACGCGCGAGTTTAACGTCATGCGAACTGACGAGTTATTTGCTCGTTTCTCAATCTGATTTTTAATACTTTGGATATTAAATATTTCAGGTGCCGATTTCTGGCGAGTTGAAAATTCGCGTATAATTTTGGACGCGTTAAAAAATTAACCGCGATCGGTTAGTTTTGGCCGGAAGTCTTATTGCGTATGCTGCGTACGCTTTGTTATATTTTTGAGATAAAATAATTTTAGGAAAAATGGACAAATCATTAGAAAGAGAAAATAGAACGAGCGAGAAGTACTATTCGTGTTTTTTTCCTTTTATTTTTCTAGCTTCCTTTTTCTTTCGATAGACGACACAATTGTTGTGACGATTATAATTTATGACTTATGAATTGACTGCAAATATTTATGCAAGTAAAATATGTTCGAATATGCAATAGATATGCAAGAAATATGTAATTAAATATGCACGAAACCTGCTGTTCGTGTCAATAACAATAATTGTCCGTGCATGCATGTGTGTGTATAAATACACTCGTGTATGTGATTTGGGAAAACAAAATGAGACATGAAAAAACTGTTGATAATTTATTCATAAGAAAAAAAAATCCGCGTTGTTCAAGGATCAATTGCATTTTATTAGCCCTAATTCGTTTTTTCTTACAAAAAGTGCGCGTTGCGATAATTTATTATTTGCGAAGGATAGGAATAATCTTGTGTTTCAGTATACGGAAATTTTGTTATTATAGTTTTTAATTAAATAATTCATAAATTTAACTCTTTATATTTCTGTTGCATTGATTTTTTTTTACCACTGTGTCGATTTGCTCGATTTGACGCCAAGACACAAATTAAGTTGAGAAAATGAGAGATGGATAACGCGAGGAATTTCATCCTACCTAAAACTTCACTAGCGACAACTTCGACTATGTATAATTTTCTTAATTTTCTTAGTTTCGTGCATATTATACAAAATGTCGTTTCTCCGAGGTTTGAATCTGACAAATTGTTTTGGAATTAAGGAACCGTAAAAGCAGTATTCAAAGAATTTTTTTAATCCCAGAACTGATGATTTTTATAAATACAAAATAATGAAATTAGTTAATCGTTAGAAAAAATGCATAGAATTATATAAAAATCACTTTAATTAAATACACCACGTTTTGAAGAAACTACTCGTAATTAAAGTTTAATTTGAGAAAACAATAACAGAAATTTATTAACTTAATCCTGTTACTGGTTATAAAAATATGAAATTAAATTCAGTGTGCAGTTTTTGAAAGTAGCTTGCTAAATACGAACCGATTGGAATAAAGTATCGAGCGTAACTCAGAACGTAAAGGATTGATCAAATTTTCAGCTTGTTTAACAATTCTTAAAAATTGTTTAACTATAACCCAGACATACGTCAAACATAAGATTATTCGCGCTTGGTTTATAATAACCCAAATAATTGTTAAAGATTCTTAATCGAGCGACGAGATTCAATTTTTCCATTTCATCGATGCATGAATATTTATAATTATAATAATCCAGACTTACCTCAAACATAAGATTAATCGCGCTTGGTTTATAATAACCCAAATAATTGTTAAAGATTGTTAATCGAGCGACGAGATTCAATTTTTCCATTTCATCGATGCATGAATATTTATAATTATAATAATCCAGACTTACCTCAAACATAAGATTATTCGCGCTTGGTTTATAATAACCCAAATAATTGTTAAAGATTTTTAATCGAGCGATGAAGATCAATTTTTTCATTTCATTAATACATGAATATTTCCTGGATCGCGAAACGTGAATTGCTATTAGAATTTAAAAGCATTCATTAACACGATATCTGTGTCATAGAATCATGGTATGCTTAATATGCATGCTCATCGCCAATTTACTCTGATATACTTGCCTGTTGATGAATATACATGTAATGTATACGTATGTACACGTTCAAAACCGGGATTGCCTACCTGTTGCTTGCCCCGACTTTTAGTCACCCCTCTGCTTCACCTATGAAACTCACCCTCCGTATGTGCAGCAGCATCATTCTCCGTTATCTCGATACAGTCACAGAGTTTCGAGCTCTCGACAATGAAGTCAAGTGCATTTGTTAGGTAAACTCTGTAGTATATTTCTGTTTCTGAGATTTCTGTATTGATTTTTTTTCTAAATTGTACAATTTAAGTATTTTAATCGAAGCAGTCAAAATGACTATAAATTCTGTAAATTTACAATGGTGCATTTTGGAGATTTTTGATTATTTTTTTTTGTGAAAAAATATGCAGGAATTGTTACCCTTATTGTAGGCATTTTTTCAAATATCTATTATTTAGATTTCTTTGGTACAAATAAGTCTACTTTAATCGTTGTTCTAGTGTTAAATATGATTGACTGTAAGTTTCATCGAAGTCATTAAGTTAGTCTTATAGTCAGGAAATCTAAATGATGGACAGGATAAATGCAACAGAAAGCTTTTGTTTTTGGATAAGATTTATTAGTACGGATTAGTTCTAAATTAGTATTCAGTGTAATTCTCGATTAATCTGAATTTTTCTATCAAAGTTTTCAACCTTTGTTCATTTCTCGTTTTTTCAACTTAATTTGTTTTTTGATGTAAAATTGACACACTGGTAAAAATCAATGTAGAGGAAAGATAAATAGTAATTTAGTTGATTTACAAATTATTTCAAAATAAAAAAAATGTAATTTTTGCACGTTCAGGCATAAGATTATGCGTATCGTTTATAAATAATAAAGCTGTGTGCAAGGCAAACTGCTTTTTTACATTTATCGCAACGTGTACTTGTGAGAAAAATGTGCCAAATCGACACAAGGGATGGATGAGGGTTAAAGTATAATAAAATAGTGATTTTGCAGTATCTGCAATTGCGATCTCTAAATTGTTTATTATTTCTTATTTATATAATTTCCCACAGAAATTTTATAAATTCACTATAGTTCATTTTTGGGGAATAAAAAATATAAAGGTTTATCTTCCTTATATATTTTTTC
>SMSQ01020965.1:0-13706 GCA_019453375.1 Ctenoplectra terminalis
CATTCGATTTATCTTAAATAACGTCGTGTACTTTGACATTTATCACGGTGAAATTTTATTCCGATGCTATGCCCAACATTTTCCGCGCAGACGAACGAAATAACCGGTGAATTCTGTCGGGTAAATCCACTTCGTAATCCGGTCGCATATTCATTGTATCTCATAAACATGCACACAGGTCGTATTTTCGAATTTACCGATAACCAAGCGATGGTTCTCGATTTTTCGCTGTATAAAATTCGAGTAGGAAAAGAGGTTCCATTGCAGACATCTCTAAAACGATCCATCGTTCATGCAAATGTTTCAACGTCGCCTTAGAATGATATATGTTTTCCAGTTTATTTTACGAGAGTTGATTCGTCCTTTCTTGTGGTTTAGTTTGGATTCGAGTATGGTCATCCCGAATAGCTCAACACGGTTGTTAATTTGAAACTCGTACAATTAGACAGCGTGTTCTTTCGCAGTCGATTAAGAATTGCTCTAAACTAAAAGTTGCCTGTCAGTTGTGTTAATTAAAATCAATCAGCGAACTCCTTAACCCAGTTTTTTTCGCTAGATTAACGCATTGTTCGAAATATCAATGCCAAGATAAACCTCCGGGTTTACCGGTTTCCGTTTTTCAATTTTTACTTCGGCTATCTAATTGGTCTTTGAAAAATAATATTCCCCGTTTGCTCCCAGATTGCTCGTGATTGAGTTTACTTTTAAAGTCGAGTAGAAATAATGTTACGAATATTTTCTGAATACTTTATAAAATTTGTCCGACATCGTCCGACCATGATTGGCTCGTA
The DNA here is from genome assembly GCA_019453375.1 of Ctenoplectra terminalis. NCBI lineage: Eukaryota > Metazoa > Arthropoda > Insecta > Hymenoptera > Apidae > Ctenoplectra > Ctenoplectra terminalis. The sequence continues at coordinate 792 of SMSQ01020965.1, forward strand.
CTACTTAACCGTGGAACATTCTTAAATTTGATTAAAGATTCTTTCCGCTGGAGAGCATGTCGTGAAACAACAATTCTGGTAGAACGAAGAAGGTAAATCGTCATGAAATAAACATGAAAATCTAATGCGAAAATTGATGTCCGAACTGTCGATGCGTTTTTCACACGAAACGGTCCATCGTTTCGGGGACACAATTACAATAGAGAGCAAATATAAAATGACAAAGGACGTGGAATTTTGTATGCCAATGTTGTACCGAACGAAGCGACGAGATGGCACTTTGGTGGGTAGCATCGCGTCAACCCGGATATGCATACTATTCTCGTCGACGAAATTGTTTTTCCTCTGTAATACGCGAGTTCGTGAAAGAATATCCTCGAGGATATGGATCCTTGGTCTTCACTGTCTCTTCTTTCGAGCTGAAGATATTCTATCTTCTCCAGAACCAGCCTCGCAAACTTTTCAACGATACAGCGACTCGAAACTGTTCAATTTGAGGCGAACTTTCCCGAGTCGAGAATATTTTGCGATACATTTTGTCATACAAAACCTATCCTCTTCGAACGCCCCATTTCAAACCAATAAAAAGTTTGATTCTCGGTACACCGAGTAAATATTAATCGAGTCCTAGAGTTTCTTGTCGGATACTCGACGAGAACTTCTCGATCCGCAAAAAGTTTTTCTCGCGGCAACTTGTGACTTAAAAATAACGAGCAATAAATAGAATGCAAATAAAATCGTGTACGATGCGTGTAGCTTAACAAATTGGAGATATTTTATCGCGAATCTAATCCATCGTTTCTCTTTTCTCGTTACCATGGTTCTTTGGTGAGGTTTACGTATTTGCGCGTCGTCGCGTTTCAATCTTCAGCCATTCGTCTGGAAGCCGCAATTAATCCTGTGGAAAAATGTTCATGGTCCTGTTATTAATTCGAGGACGTCGCGGCGCCGACGGGTCTGTTCCCAAGGAATTTCATTAGATACAAAATTATGCGAACAAATGTGCCTCGACACCTTACCTACGCGCATATGATACGTGTTTCAAAGAGATTGAACGTATGTACATACATAGATCTTTAAAACGACTCACTAATTATTCGGTTGAGGTAAACGATAATCAAACGCGTTGAATTCGTATGAATTTGTTAAGCTCCGAGTAGAAAAGACTGAAAGCAAGGATAGATTTTAACCGCAATTATGCTGAAACTTTCTAATCTTTTTCGATAAATCGGACACCGATGAAATTGGATCCCTTAATTTCTCGTTATTTAGACTGAGCCTACGTTTGCGCTTCTGGAACGATTAAATTGGATTATTGTTGGGAATTCAGGAAGGAAAAACGTTTTAAAGAGAATGTACGTTTTTCATACTCTCGTTGGACTTGAAAGAATTTAATTTGCGAGATAGCGATCTTTGGGGTAGCGATTTTTAAAGAATTCGCATTCTAAGTAAAAAGAAACATCTTAAATATTCTCGGGTACGTGAGAACGCTACCTGCAGGTTCCTCTTGCGTGATTAAAAATATACAATTGAACGAATTGAAATTTAGAATTCTATTGTACGTATTCGGTAGACGTTATTTCCAGATAACGGCCAATTATTCCGAGTATTCGGCACATAAAGGTTTGCATTAAAACAAGTAGCTTAGGAATGTATGGGTCAGACAGTCTGGCTGATATCGTAAAGTAACGCTCGAACAAGCAAAGGATGGCGGTGGAACGAGTTTCAACGACATTTAATTAACCCTCTTGTTACGGCAAAGTTAATCGTTAGTACGTTGCGAACCTACGCACCAGTTGAACCGTTTTGTCGTATTACACAAATGATTGATTCTTTTTATTTCGAATATACTTGACACGAATGTGGTTTTTCCATTTCTGAAAACTTTTCATAATTCTCGAAGAACCATTTTTCTTAAATGTTACAGGATACTGGCCATTCGGGGTGCTGTGGTGCAACGTTTATGTGACATGCGACGTGTTAGCGTGCTCTGCGAGCATAATGCACATGTGCTTCATCTCGCTGGGCCGGTATCTGGGCATCCGAAATCCGTTGAGGACGCGGCACACGTCCACCAAACGAATGGTTGGCTTCAAGATCGCGGCTGTGTGGTTGCTCGCCATGTTGGTCTCTAGTTCGATCACAGTGTTGGGTAAAATAAATTTCTCTTTACGTAGGATATTCGATCTCTTCAAGTTTATCCTGTATTCTCGTGTTTCATTCGATCTGCTCGAACATAGTCTAAAAGAATGAAATACAAATACCTGCCGTACACGACTCGAAAGCGTGCCGCTGTTCGAGTAATTCACGGCACACATTCGTCCGAAACAGTTGTACAAGTTAGCGTTTCGAAAAAAGATCATCCCGGAAGAAGCGAACCGGATCAACCGTTTCAAGGAATCGGGTTTTCTCTAAGCGTTTGGTCGAGTACCGGGGTAAACGGGAATGTTGCACGCGAGCTCAACTTCTTGCCTTTTTATCCGATAGAGGCTGCTCGATATTCGAAACTATTTCGGATTCAATGCAACCAGGACACGGACTGGTCGATAAGCGATTACGTTTTTGCCCAACGGATGTCTGTGTTTGTTTTTTGGGGTTAACGTAATCGGTAAAAGAATGGATTGCATAGCATATATTTGGTTTCGCTCTTTCTTTTTCGAAAAATCTAATAATCCTATAATTTCTACTATAGTTCTTAAACTGGAATACTTTTGATTTATTTACTCTCCTAATTCTCTAACGTTCGAACCCTATTTATTTATAACTCGCATTTTATTACACAGAAGTGCGTTGCTTGCTATAAAATATATAAAATAGTTATCTAACAACAATCAATGATCGATCATCTAATTTTTGTTCGTACAGGCATAATAAATCCCTTAAACATCATGCCACGGCCGGGAGCATGCGTGATCAACAACAGAGCATTCTTCGTATTCGGTTCCTTGATCGCCTTCTACATCCCCATGATCGTAATGGTGGCTACGTACGTTTTGACGGTGCAGTTGCTAAGGCAAAAGGCTCGTTTCGTCGCGGAACATCCGGAAAGAGATCAATTTCGAAGGGTAGGAGGCAGATACTTCTCAACGAAAGCACCTTCGACTAGTTCGACTACAGGAACCACCACGTCATCGTCGTCTACGCGATACACGTGGAGGACTTCCGGTGGAGCCGGGAACGGCAGGTAAATAGTAATATCGTCGATTAATCTTCTTGAGAAAAAAAAAGTGGACGATACAATTAATTATAACTAAGAATCGGAATAATCGTTTATGCCATGCGAACGAGTTTCGTTAATTCCTCTTACTCGTGTTAATTAACTTAATGCGACGCAATCTTGACTGTTAATGCTAGCGAACACAATTTAAGTGTCTCGTGCAGCGTGACCCGTCGCTGCAACGCATTAATGGAATTAAAAATCTTTTTCCCTTGGTCGTCGCTTATTTCGCTCGTAACTTGACGTTCCCCTAAATTGGGAAGACTGAAAGAAAATTACGAGACTCGACCACGTAAGTTAAAACACGTATCTTAATCAAAGCGAATCATAAAAAATATAATAGCAATTAACGGTCGTGGGAATTAAGGTTTACACGGTCGTCGGTAAGTGGTATAGACCCGTATATAGTCGGACATAACTAAACTGCTTCCTTTTATTATTTCTACTATTGTTTCGACGAATTTACTTTATCCAACGTTTGGTACACATACACCTACGCTATTGCAAAGAATAGCGAACAAAATTAATTACCCACAACTATGACTTTGTTTATTTTATTAAAAAGAAAATCAGAATTTTTGTTTTCCATCGAAGAACGAAACTAATTTATTTGTTTCAAATGCGGCAAGAAAAAAATTTTACTTTATTATACAATGCGTATCGTTTCCGTTCTCCGTTCGTTGTCCGCAAGAATAGCCACGCTTCAGTTTATCGCAATTCATCAAAGCCGGTAACTTATTCCCGCGGAACAGCGATAATTTTGCAGTTTAACCGAGTTAAATGCAGGGACTCTGTTCTATTGCAAATATAACAGATGCAAGGGCGTTAGACCGAGCAAGTCTCAACCACAACTGAATTTCACTGTGAACGGCGCGAGCAACTCGACCGGAAGCACGACCGGAACGAAACTGGCGTCAAAAGTGGATCAGGCTACTCAAACGCCGGAGAACATAGCCCGCGAAACAAGGAACTTTACTCTGAGGGCTCTGAAGCTGCAGCTGAACGTCACGCCTAACACGCTCAATCTCAGGTGAATTTCTTTTTCCACTCGAGAAAATTTGTCGCGTAACCGTCTGAAAATATGATAAAAACTGGAAGAAACTTTGACTCTTTGGTTCCGCTGTTGATGATCAGTGGATAGGAAATATAGACGAGTTAAATTAAAAATTCGTCGCGTTTATTTTAAATAACCCTATCGAAGATATACTCGATCGCTGTTCGCTTTGAAGCGCTAACTTTCATTTCAAACGAAATTAGTGCGTTTCAAGGAAGAGGACAACGATGCATAATCAATTGCCCTCGACGTTCGTCACGATTCACTTCGTCCACGAAACGTAATCGGAAAACTAATGCCGCTGGCTTGCGAAAATTGCTCGTTCCGCGAAATCCCTGTCACAGGATTTTACTTCAACGTGGAACGAATTCCGTCCATGAGAGACGCGGGATTAGTCCTCGAGCATCGAAAGCCATTTGCTCATGCAAATGGTGACCGATTCGACGTTTGACCGCTTCAAAACTTCTGAATCCAATAAACACGGGATCCTTGTTTTCTCAGGTTCCTTGCAGGACGAACGAAGAGAAGATCGTTGGCTGCGAATGCTGTGGCGACAGAACAGAAAGCTAGCAAAGTATTGGGCCTAGTTTTCTTCACGTTCGTGCTCTGCTGGGCGCCATTTTTCCTCTTGAACATTTTCTTCGCCGCCTGTCCCGAGTGCTCGGTCCCTGTACACGTGGTCAACACGTGTTTATGGCTTGGTTACGTGTCCTCCACGATCAATCCGGTGATCTATACGATCTTCAATAGAACGTTCAGGGCCGCGTTCATCAGATTGTTGAAATGCAAGTGTTCCAGGTAAGTTGAAGTATTTTAGAAATAAAGAGAAGTATTTTGAAAAAGTAAAACTGAATTATATTAATTAAGGAAAAGATTTCTTGTGAATTGGTTCTTTCGAATCAGCTTTTTTTAAAGCGTAATTTTAAGCAAGGGCATGGAAAAGATTCTACAAAACAGAATAAATGAATGATTTCTCAGATCTCGTATCTACCAATCGATCTTGGCAAGATCTTGGCAAGAAACTGAACCACTCTTTTATCTACGGTCTCTTGATACATGTCCAACAACTCACAACTAATAACATCGCTTCATTTCCTGAAACCCGATCAATTTTTTTTCGTTCCTCTCAAAGTCTCCACGTGTGCCTCGCCAACTAAAGAACGACCACTCTGGTTTCCCTCGAAAAGCTTCTTTTAAGCAGAGCAAACAAATCTCCTCGAAAATATCGTCGGAAAGGACGAAACACCGGAGTATGGGAACAAGACGTTGAACCATTAGGTCGCATAACATGTTCCATGGTACGATCGCAGACAGAGAATGCCCGAGAGATGCCTCTCCGGCATTACACGACCTTATTATTCTTCCTTAATGCGTGTTCCTGTAGGGAGAACGTTTTCCAGGTCAGCAAGGCCGACAAGATATCGTTCGGTGACGGAAGGTGGACGCAACGCGATGAGCCTGTGTACCCCAACCGCGCTGCCATTGGCCATTAGTCTTCAGGGTACGCCGTTGTTGACGCCAACCCCGAATCCGATAGCCACGCCGGCCTCAGGAAGCTCCTATGTGACAATGATGCATCGTACTCCCAGCTCTCTTTACCGTGACACCTTTCATCAACACGAGCACGATCATAATTGTTGAGGAGGGCCAACTATTTCAGAAAACACGATCGATGCCACGCGAAACACCTGAACGTTTGTGGTGTCGGTGTTTAGAGATTTATTTTGTTTCATTTTACAAAAAAATTTGTTTCCATTTTTCTTTTTCTCTTTTTCTGTAAAATTATTCTTAGATCGAGGCAATTTTCTAAATCGGTATTCCATAGAGATACCCTTCAGCTCGAAGAATCGTGTTAGCGTTAAACAAATATGCGAACGTTTGGGTGTTTTATCATAGTCTGACTGAAAAAATAAGATAATAGTTGACTTCGACGCTGATACCTGCCACACAATTTTTCCTCGTGTCTTTTCATGCTCAATTGTGGTAGAAAAAGCCAGAAAAGAATTCTGTGTAATCCCGAAATGCGAAGAATTATGTGAATGTGATATAACTTTATATTATTATTTTCTTGCAAGGATCTTTTCAACAGCCAAAGATTATCGTTAAGTCTAAGTGTATCTCGTAGCAATGGTTGTTATGAAGAATTAAAAGTAAAACTGCATGGAATAAAGAATAGCGTACCGATTCCATCGTAATGATCACGTGGATTCTTTTTCACTAATCCTGCGTTACTTTCTCTTCGATACACGCTGTTTGAAATACACTATTGTCTGTGATATCCAAGAAAATTTCTTTACTCCGGTGCGAACTTGGAAACGTAGTCGTAGAACAGACCTTCGATTAATAAGTGATCAGAAGGAATGCGATTAAGAATACCGACTCGTTTCTCCTAGAATCTCGTCGATTATTAAATCAAACTCGTCTACTCGATGCCAAACAAATATAAGAAGAGTAGAATCTTCAACCTCGAAATTTAAGAGTTTCGATAAAAGATTCGATGAATCTTTCGTAGTTCCGACCAGGACAAAGAATAGTATCGACAAAAAAAAAAAAAAAAAAAAAAAAAAAAAAACAAAAAAAAAGTCATTCCTATTTTACCTTCATTTGTACTAACTTTTATTTGACAAATAAAAAGTATCCATTACAAATAATTGTAAACTGTATATCTTATATAATACACACATCGTGATACGAGCGAGATTACGATTCTCTATTTCTCACTCTTTCATCCATATATTTTCATCTTAATTGTACACACACACCACTCTCTCCCTCTCACTTTCAACCTTCTTCAATCCTTCATGGATCACAATTGCAAACTTTCTTTCTCTACGGTATCTTCCCACGGCACACACACGCACACGCACACACACACACGCTCGCGCGCGTACACTAAAATGTACCACTTTTCTCTCTCTCTCTCTCTCTCTCGCATTTCGTGTGTGTATATGTATGTATGTATGTATGTATATGTATTTATGCATGTTTCTCTGTATTGTTGCCTGTTTCTCGTGTAATCCTTATTACATAAATCAGCCTCGGGGTAATGGAAAAATAACCTGCCTCCCTTCCAAAGCTACCATCGAGTTATACTCGTGACAGGAAAATGAATTGGTTATTAACATTAACGTCACTTCGAGATGGTAGTGTAAAAAAGAAAAAAAAAAACAAAAAAAATAAATTATAAATTCCAAACAACGTGAAAGAAAGTTTGAAACTTCAATGCATAATAGATGGAGTGTTCGTTCAATTAAAAGAAATAGAAAATTCATTCCTACAAAAATAAATATCGACAAATTGTAAACTGGAAAGAAAAAAATGCACCGAATCTTAAATCTAAATACATCACTCGATGTCAACAAATTCTCACTGTAGCAACCGGAAGGTAAGCCTGCCACTAGAACGTTTCACATTTTCCCCGACACCGCAAAAAGACGGTACAATCGATCGTGCATCGAACGAAAATGCACGCGCTTCTCTGTTCGAGATCACGCGGACGTAAAAGATTTCATTTTTTTTATTTTTGATCTTCAAGTAAAACACGGCGCTGCGAAACAGGATCGTCGGAAAGAGGGGATGGTTTTCTTATTAAACCTAAGAGAAGGGCGGCTCTGTGGCGACCGCCAGTCGTTTGATCGAGATGCGTTAAAAAAATGCCCTTTGTAGCGTCATTCGTCCCTTCGTGGATCATGATTTCGCTTTTCTTTTCTTTTTTTTTTTTTTTTTTTTTTTTTTTCTTTTTTTTTTTTTTTTTTTTTTTTTTTTTTTTCTATTTCCGTTTTGTTAAAAGGCTAAGTGTACTATCAGGACACGGAGGAGAAAAGAGAGGGTAAGGGTGCTGCGAGTTTCTCATCGAGGAAGGGAAAGAGGACGAGTTCGTTCGAACTTGAGGGCGGCTTTTCGATTTCTTATCTTTTTTTTTGTTTTGTTTTTATACTTTTTCTTCTGTTCTGCGTATATTTGTCTCTAAAATCGAGTCGCAATCCCCAAAGAGAACACCCGTGTTTCCGTCACTGATACAACATATAGAAGTCTCAAAGGAAACAAGATAAAATCGCACGGTTCGAGGGGGTGCAAAAACGGTAACATTGGATTTGTGTTAATTTACAAGGAAATTTTGTTGCTTTGTTTTCTGTAAGACTCTGCGTCGGATGCGATGTGTCCGGAAACCATCGCGAATTCTCTTTCGGAAGTTCGAACTTGATATTCGATGTTCGTTAAACCTTTAATTTAAACAGTGGATGCACACATTTGTAGTAAAACTTCTTTCTTGCTCCGTTGATTATTTTTCATACGATCGATGATCGTAACATACAAAGAGATTTTTTTGTACGTCGCAAAGAGCGTGTCTAACATGCGTATTACAATGCTTTCGCCGTTCTTAAAGTTTAACATTCTCAAAAATGGCTCCTGCTCCTTTAAACGCTTTACTTATTACTTTCTAAGACGCAGCATCGTCAGACTTCGTTGCAAATTTCTTTTGATTCAACACTTCGTATCGTATAGCGATATTTCCGGATGATGTCGCACCTCTAATAGTTTAGCTTATCACTCTCTATTATTAGAATTCTTACACGTTTAACAGTTACATCGCGAAAAAGGATTGCGAACACCCATTTTACGTGCTCGATCTATAAAGTTGAGGGGGATTATAATTAATGCAAAAATTACTCTTCTTAATCATACGGTAGTTAATTATAATTATAATTATAATTACGGATAATCGTAATGCAGCAGTAGAAAGGTGGTGGGTCGCGATTAAGGAAAGGGAAATGATATCGTTAGTGATTCCTTTTTTTTCTATCTTTTTCTTTCCTTTTCTTTTCGGATGTATTATATACAAAAAGTCTTTCCACGTATTATAATGATTCCATCGATTGTGGTTCTCTTGTCATTTTTCTCTGTCTAGTTCACCCGACGATCTCTCCCTTCCGTCGATATTACCGCTACTACCTTTTCCACTGATGTTCAACTCGTCGATCTTCGATCTTTTGCTAACAGAATTTACGGCTGATTTTACAAAATTCATAAATTTCCTTTACGAATTAAAAAAAAAAAAAAAAGAAAAAAGAAAACAAAGGGGAAATAAAAGAAAAAAATGATTATATCAAAGCTCGCCCAGAGCTATGGAAAAAGCACGTGATACAAAATGATTGGAAAAAAGTAACTAAAAAAAAGAAAAAAAAAGAAAAAGTACGTAAGATCGGGAACGATCTCAGGCGTAGAAATAATGCTGTTCTTTGGCCTTTCTTGCACGAGGAGATTATCCCTCGAATGCCAATTCCAAGTTTCTCGGCTTATGAAAACGGTCGATGTGTCCGTAAAATAGAATGGAAAAAGTCCGTAGAATCGAGTATCTCTCCTTGTTTTTTTTTTTCTTTTTTTTCTTTTGCTTCGACCGATCAGTGTTCATTTAGGACATTTTTTTTTTCTTTTTTTTTTCTCTTAACTTACAAGGAGAAATACCAAGCATGTGGTAATATTATGTTTCTTTTTTTTCCGGATGAACAAAGACTTGAAGGATTCTTGCCGTTTAATCGGTCTCCACTTTTCACGCGAAGAGGTATCCCTAAAAAAATTATAAACGCATCTTTGGCTCCCCCCGAATGCTTCCTTTACACCACATCCTAATAATGATCTGCATTCTCGTGCACACTGTAACAGTAAGAACACAAAGGACACCCTATTAGACAGCGACAATTATATCGTATAATTAGTAACACGACTAATATTTTTTAAACGATATATTGCATATAAGTTATATAATATAAATATATATATATATATATATATANAAAGAAGCGAAATCAATACTCGCAGTAGATAAGGAACGCGTGTTTGTACATTATAAGCTATCTAATGCGGCGCGATAGAAGCATGTTTGTACAGAAGTTCTTACCCACTTTGTAAGGGCTTCGGCCACACACGTTTATGCGACGGTAGTTCGTTCGAAAATCATTTTACAAATGAATCATTCCCTATCTCGTAATTAAACATTTATGGGCGCAGAATTAATAGAAACACGTTACAAACAATAGTTGAATTATGTCAAGTAGCGCGCGCAATGAAGTACACACCGTGTATCGCATGGAAAATGTTAATTGTTAATCGAACATTTGTTAATCGACGTTCAAATACTTAAAGAGTTACACAATAGACGTACATAAATGGGAAAAAGATATGGGTTTTAAAACAAATAATGGTTGGAAGGAATCGAACAATTACCTCTGCTGAAGCAGGTACTGAGCCATTTGTATCTGATTGGGTAACCCGGTTATGGTAATAATGCGATCGTTACTGCCAGGCAATGGTTCGTCTATAGTAATTCCAGCCCCACTGTCCGATCTGATTTTTCGAATTCTGGCTCCGCCTTTACCGATAATGGCTCCTGCGAGCTGTGAACAAAAAGATCGTTTAAAATTATCCGTTATCCACCGATTTAAGCGTTTAAAAAAAGAGTATACTTACGTCCTTAGGAATGGTGACTTGAGTGCTGGTCTTGTTTCCACCCATGTTGCCTTGAGTACCTTGATTGTTGCCACCCATGGGTGGGCCGCTCATTCCCGAGTTAGCGCCGCCACCCAAACCGTTTGGCGCGCCTCCTTGCATACCCCCCCATCCATCACCTGTGTAAAACACAACGATCTCAGGATGATAAATCTTTTCTAAACCGAAGTAAACGATGCCGCTTTATGGCACGCTATTCGTTTCCATTTGTACTAGGACTTCTAGCAAAAGATTCACGACTCTGCTGGGTTAAACTTAGCCACGATAAAAATTATTTTATTCAGAACCTCTGCTTCCTTACGCATGGCTATTCCTAAATTAATTTTTATTTCTTTTCTCCTACTATTTTACAATTACTTACATCAGCCTGAGCAACGATAATAGCAACAAAATGTAACTCAAACTACACAGAACTAATATTCTTCTCGATCACCGCCTTCCCTACGCGCACAGTCATTAACGTTTCCTACAGTTAAACTCCTTACCATTGTAATTTCCAGCGGCGTAAGGCGGCGGGCCACCCCTATTGCCTCCGTAACCACCTCGTCCACCTTCGTATCCACCGCCACCGCCACCTCCTCCACGGGAATTGCCCCCATAGCCGCGATCTGGTGGTCCACCGGACATTCCACTGCCTCCGCCTCCGCCTCCGCCTCCGCCTGCACCGCGCAGTAGTCCACCCCTAGGTGGTATCGGAAAACCGCGATTCATGTCGGAACGGTTGTCGCGTCGCGGTGTCATGCCTCCACCACCGCCACCGCCACCGCCGCCGCCGCCGCCACCGCCGCCACCGCCTCCGCGGCCTCCCGGACCACCGAAGCCGCCACCTTTTCCTTGACCACCGTCTCCAGTTCCATAACCGCCGTAATCGTCCGCGTAGTAATCGTCAAAGTTGTGTGGGTCGTAGGGGTTGTTCATACCCTTCAGTGGCGACTGAAATAATTTAAGATATCAGAATGGTTGTTTACATGCTTTCGGTGTAACTTTGATCTTGGATTGTTTCCACGTTTAATATTAATATTTCAATTTTAACGTTTACTAATTAATTAAAATACGGTAAATAATATACTCACGGTTTTAATGGTAGCGATCAATTCGCGAATGCACTCGATGCACGTGTTAGGTTTTCCACAGATGCTGATCAACCGGTCGGTACTATGGGGGCAGCAGTGCGAATAGATCTTGATCCTCGCCCCGGTTTTCTGTAACGCCAAACAACTCTGCTTTAGAAGACGAAATACAAATCATTTACAAATCAAGTGATTTCGGGACTTGTGGTTTTATCGAGACGCAGCGGATAGAGAAAGTGAAACTTTAATCGCGTTCGATCGCGGCCGTTGCGTTACTCCGCTCGATAACTCGACATCGTACAATTCTAAGGCGCCAATGGGCGAATCGCGTGCTTTAAGTTGGTTAATAGCCACCCCTCTGCTTCTCGAGATTGTGCTTTCAGAGACAGGGTCGGATTAAAAGCGGTAAACGTAGCTATTCGGTCACCTTTAATCTGTCCCCTTCTCTCTTATTCCCACACACGCGTTCTCGTTGTTTAAGAAATGTTCGAACGCAATTTTCGTGCCAAGACCTTTGGTTTCGGAGAGGGAAAAAAGGGAAAGAAAACGAAAAAGAAAAAGAAGTATCGCGCAACTTGACGGTGATTAAAATTAGCGTTCGTTCAACTACTGGCCGCACACGACTCGCGTTTGATTTCAAATCGAATATTCGCTCTTCCTTGCTCGACCTCCTTAAGAATATACCGCGAATGTCGTTGAGAACGAGTTCGAAACAAAGTTGAGTCGAGTCGCGTGAGAGAGATTCGATAGAATTAGCGCGATTATTCGCCACGATAAGCAGGATAGATCGTAACGAAAAGAGAGCTAATCATTAGAAGGGAACTGAAAGATGTAAAGATAATGGTACCCCTGTCGTTGCCAGAAGGTTGGTTACGTTCGTGGCCGAGTAGTTCGATGATCTTCAACGACTGTGCTTTAGACTCTATTATGGAGTGAAAAACTTTATACTTATAACCTTAGGAATACCATATATTTGTTCGATCTTTAATATATTAATTAGAACGCTCATACAAGAAAATTATTGTGAAATACTGATTTTAAAATTCCATCCTTCCATTGTTCTATTT
>SMSQ01020966.1:0-11578 GCA_019453375.1 Ctenoplectra terminalis
TGGTTAATATATATTTTGCCTTATTTTCATTTACTTTTTCTATTCGTTTGGTTAACTTGCTTCGATTTAGAATAAAAAGAGAAACAATTCCGGATTGACGACAAACACAAAATTTAATTTAAAACTTAACCTCTATTTATTAGAATCAAGAGAATTTTATTTAAGAGAATTAACCTCTATTTGGTTAATTTACCGTATTTTAAAACAAAAGAAGTGTGTGATTCGACCAAGATACAGAATTCAATTTGAAACTTAATCTCTGAAGGAAATTGCACATGTCCCTCTAACGGCGCCAGTGAAGTGCAAACGGTTAATACATTAAATAAATAACTATCACGGTTTAAATAATTATTACCGAGAAACGCACTGATGGTTAATATCGTCTAAAATTCACCGCAAACGTAATTTCACGATTATTATCAATATTCTACTAACCAAGCTGCCATTATTTTATTACATAAATTTACCGTTACGTTCTACCAACCGAGCTATTATTATTTTATCACACAAATTTATCGTTACACTAAAATATTACACCCAATAATAAAAATATATAAAATTGAAAATAAATCATACTTGCTGACCAATTACTACGGAAGGATATCCTGAGACAAAAGGTTGATATTACAATTTTCTCTCGTCAAAAATCGACAATAATTTATCGACAAAAAATATAAAATACTCGAAGACGTTGTTCGGTAAGAGAAAATCCTTTGGAACAGCGACAACTTCGCCATGGAACGTTTTACAAATCGATTTCCATTAGCATGCCGTTCCACCGTGTTAAGCCCTCCCTGTTCTTGATATCCTATTCTTCAACAGTGTTCTTCTTCGTCTCCATCGAACCATGTAAAGTCTCCCCTTTATCGTTTCCTCTCCCTTTCGACGAATCGATGGTCGTACGAATCGCGTAAATTTTTCATTGGACCCTGCGAAAAGTATTTTCTCTCTTTTATTCGAAGTAACTAACATTGCTCGATATCCGAATTGTCGAAGTTCTTTTCTTTTCCCGATCGAAGGGAATTTATGGAACCAGCTGTGTACTTGGCGTAAAAATATATAACGGATAGAGACAGAGAGTTAATTATCGCTTAATTAGACAATCTATCGTTTATAATTAATTCCCGACGAGACTATTTGATATTGGATTTATAGGAATTGAGGATATTGAAAATTTCTGTGATATCAAAAGACGTCAATTATAGAAAACTAGGATTTGAGTATTCTTTTTCTATTTGGTATTTATAAAAATGTATATTCCATGTAACTTTGAGTTAAACTTTCATTTGTTCCTTTCATTTGGTGTATGAGAGTTAATGTAGAACGGTGAAAAATATTTTGAACGTTTTTAGCTTTGTTTATAGATGAATGTTTGCTTCGTTCTTAAAAACTATTGGAACGAATTTGATGTAATTTCGAATTCTCTATTTTATTTTATATTATTATTTAATATAGAATATTAAATATTGTACTATGAATTTTGATTTTACTATGAATATTAAATACTGTACTACTAATTTTGATTTTACTATGAATATTAAATACTATACTACTGATTTTGATTTTACTATGAATATTAAATACTATACTACTAATTTTTATTTTACTATGAATATTAAATACTGTACTACTGATTTTGATTTTACTATAAATATTAAATACTGTACTACTGATTTTTATTTTACTATGAATATTAAATACTGTACTACTAATTTTTATTTTACCATGAATATTAAATACTATACTACTAATTTTTATTTTACTACTAATATTAAACATTATTGCACCGCATTTCAATTTTTATCTAATTTAGTTAACCACATCTTCCCTTCTTGCCACTCAAAACTGCAATTTGAATTCACATTTAAAAATAATCAACTATCGAAATAGTTATTCTATTACGCATTTATAAAAATTTATATCCGATGTAACTTTGAGTCAAACTTCCATTTATTCCTTTCATTTAACGTACGAGAGTTAATATAGAACGGTGAAAAACATTTTGTCCGTTTTTAGCGTTGTTTATAAATGAATATTTACTGCATTCCAAAAAACCATTGAAACGAGTTCGATATAATTTCGAGTTTCCACTTATCTTACTCCCAGTATCTAGAAATAGAAAGTAAACGAATTTTCACCCGGAACAGCGTATGAGAGTTAATATAGAACGGTGAAAAACATTCCGTGTGTTTTTTAGCTTTGTTTACAAATCAATATTTGCTTCATTCTAAAAAGCTATTAAAACGAATTCGATACAATTTCGAGTTTCCACTTATCTTACTCACAGTATCTAGAAATACAAAATAGACGAATTTTCACTCGAAGAGTGTACTTGTTAATATATTGCGAAACAGTTCCAAACATAGCTACATTAGTTTATTTTATCAAATAGATTTTTATTAACTCTCTATAACCTGAATTTTGTCTGTTTATTTGAGAAATAACTACGATTGATTATAGTTTTTCACTTTTATTTGAAAATTTTTAAATTAATAATTACTTTTAAAGTAATACGGTAATCAAATTTAATAGTGCAGTGATAACTAAATAAAATTAATTTTTTAAAATATAGATACATCAGTTTGTAACTTTTAAGTCGCACGGTCCCATAGAGGGTTAACATTTATTCGATGCATTTATTTTTCATACAAATTCCATTTCGGGTGTACATTTTCCGTATACGTATCTACTTGTAAGTAGAAGTATATATAATAAGTATAAGGTTTGAAATATGTTAAATTGACGGGTTTCATAAATCTGGTGTTAACTCGGATGTTTCATATTCTCATATTTTGTAGAGTAATTCCGGGTGAGATGGCCTTGCGGCTGAAATTATTCGATCTCGCGTAGACTATAAAATATTCCATTTCCCGTTTATTTTTAGAAGTACACTGAATATTAAAAATATTAATATTATACTGATTTAAAAAAAAATTGGACCATCATTTTCCAACTATAGCTATACTTGGTTTCAAAAGTATTCGGCCATTTTAGGTATTAACCGAATTTTGTATACGATTATAAGTTTGCAAATAAATTAAATAAAAATCTTCTTTCGATAAACATATAACAGCTTATTTTACAATACTGTATAATAATTTTTAACCCTTCATCTGCTATGGACGCATATATGCGTCCGATAAATGCTATCGATACGAACTACAGACGCATATATGCGTTTGACGATCAAAATTTTCAGATTAAACGAGTTAGTTGTGATTTGCAAGAAGAAAATATGTTGTGGAAAAAAATAAAATAAAAGGAGTGATGCGAGATATAAATGAATAAAATTCAATTTGCAATTAATTGCACGTTGGATAATTAATCGAACACGGATAGAGCATGCGGTACGCGAAAAAGTTTCAATCTTGAATGGTCCGCGGTTAAAGGATTAAACAAAGTAGAGAATACCCAGAAAATTTTTAAATAATTACTTTTATTAAAGTAGAGAATACACAGAAAATTTTTAAATAATTACTTTTATTAAAGTAAAGAATACACAGAAAATTTTTTAATAATTACTTTTATTAAAGTAAAAAATACACAGAAAATTTTTTAATAATTACTTTTATTAAAGTAGAGAATACACAGAAAATTTTTAAATAATTACTTTTATTAAAGCAAAGAATACACAGAAAATAAAAATTATATTTTAAAGAAGTAAGGTTAAAATCTAAGAGGGCCGAACAACTTTCATGGCCAACTGTATCTTTCAGATTCTTAATTTATATATTTATCGATCCGTCAATCGCAACGGTTAGTTTTTAAATTTCAAATCGACAAAAAAAAGAAAGAAATAAACTGTAATTAATTATATTTTAAAGAAGTAAGGTTAGAATCTAAGATGGCCGAATAACTTTCATGGCCAACTGTATCTTTCAGATTCTTACTTTATATATTATACTGTTAATCGCAACGATTAGTTTTTAAATTTCAAATCGAAAAAAAAAAGAAACAAACAAATTGTAATCAATTATAATATATTTTGTTTCTGGTAACCTAACAGAATTGAGGTTAGAGTTAACAAAACCAGTAAGAACTAAAGGCAATCAAGCTTGGAGCTAATCAAAATCAAATCCGATTTCAAGGAGCTCTCGATAACCTTAATCGTCTTATTCGTTACTTGTTGGAATAAATTTACAAATAAAATGCAGAGCAGCCTCCGACTTTCATTACACCGCTTTGTCGATAAAGCTTAATGAAATTCCATGCGATCCTCGAGTGCGTGCAATACCGAAGAACACACGAATGTCGAGAGCGGTGAACTTAACAATTCAAATGTCAAAGTGCATGGAAACCTTTAATCTCGATAATAGTGAAGAAATGACTGCTGTCTCTTGCACGATTCTCGAGTGGCATCGATCACGAGCTTGATAGCATTCCCCGCGAAACGACAATTCGCATGTTGTTCGTTGATAAAACTGCAAGTATCGATTATCGTTCTGGCTGCAGGACAATCTTTGCCCCGACCGGCATTATTGTCCAATTATTGGAAGAATTCAAGAATCGACGCAGCTTCCTATTGGCTTTGTTCGCATTCACATCCAATTCGCGGATTTAATTGAGTTTATTCCTTGAAACGTGTCTTCATTTCGCCGATGTACGAACGAGTTTTTCAACGTGATGGAATGTCCCCGATATTACTTCGTTTGCAGAACAGATAAAAGAGAACAATTCTATTAATCGATGAGAAATGACCTTCGACTTTTTTTTTTCTTTTTTTTCTTCTTCTTTTACTTCCCACTTTAAGAATTCGGCTTGACCGTGAACGGAAACTTTCAGATCTCCGATGCACTCTTCAGAGGTGTTTCCTGCGAGTGGGATAAGGGAGAGTTTAACTGAAAGCTGTATCGAGTTTTTTTAATATTTTTTAGTATAACGGTAAATTTTGATCTATAAAAAGAAAATAATTGTAAATGTTCCGTGATATTAGGTTGTTCCAAAAGTTTCTTTCGTTTTATTAATAAGTAATGGATACATAATATTTTGTTTTACGATATGTTATTATTTTATACAAGGTTCATTTTGCGCTATTTTTTCCCTCCATCTCTCGTTTAACAAATAAGGCTGAATGTTTATTTAAACATTGTTAGACGAAAGCATTGCGTGAAGATAACGGAAGGAACATTCGGGATAACTTAATACATTAACACTCATAAGTATGCTTTTAGGATGAAAATTCGCTCATTTTCTGTTTATATATATTGTTAGTGGGATGAGTGAGAATTTTACTTAAAGTTATATTGAATTCGCTTTAGTATTTCTTAATACAAAAGTGAAATTAATTTATAAAAAAAAGATAAAAACACAGAAAATGTTTTTTCGTTGTCCCATATTAACCTTATTCTCTATTTCTAAATATTGTTAGAGGGATGAGTGAGAATTTAACTTAAAGTTATATTGAATTCGCTTTAATATTTCTTAATACAAAAGTGAAATTGATTTATAAAAAAGAGATAAAAACAGAAAATGTTTTTTCATCGTTCTATATTAACCCTATTTTCTATTTCTGGATATTGTTAGTAGGATAAGTGGAAGTTTAGCTCGAAATTGTATTAAATTCGTTTTATATTTCTAAACACAAAAGTGAAATTGATTTATAAAAAAACGGTAAAAACACAGAATGTTTTTCATCGTCCTATATTAACCCTATTCTCTATTTCTAAATATTGTTAGTAGGATAAGTGGAAGTTTAACTGGAAGTTATATTAAATTTGTTTTAGTATTTCTTAATACAAAAGTGAAATTGATTTATAAAAAAAAGTTAAAAACACACAGAATGTTTTTCATCGTTCTATATTAAGCCTATTCTGTATTTCTGGATATTGTTAGTAGGATAAGTAGAAGTTTAGCTCGAAGTTGTATTAAATTCGCTTTAATATTTCTTAATACAAAAGTGAAATTGATTTATAAAAAAAAGTTAAAAACACACAGAATGTTTTTCATCGTCCTGTATTAACTCTATTTTCTATTTCTGGATATTGTTAGTAGGATAAGTAGAAGTTTAGCTCGAAGTTGTATGAAATTCGTTTTAATATTTTTTAGCACGAAAGTAGATGTTAATTTATAAAAAATACCAGAAGCGGAAAAAAATTATTTCTCAGGGTTTGCTATTAAATTCAAACATGTGTTGACGGTACTCATATTTATTTCATTGAGAGTCCATCAGTTTTTAATACTTTATTAATATTAATGAGGAACTCAAACTTCCATAAAAATTCCAGAAGAATTATCGAATGATAAATAATGCATTAACGATGAACATTTTCTACCGAATAAAAGTGAAACGTATTAGTAAAATAATTTTAAAACTATATTACAAGTGTTCCGATAAATTACAATAAAATACATTTATCCTAGTTTTTTCTTACTTTCATGAATAAAATCGAGTATGAAAAAATATTACAGTGATATATCGAGATACTCTATATTCCTACGAATGCTGAACTTGCTTGAATGAGTTCAGCACTTTTTTCCAGAACAGTAAGATAAATTGCACACCGCTGCACGCCATTTGTTGTGGCCAGTTGCTGACTGCTGCGCATATTTTCGCGAAAATCGTTAGTTCGCTGTTGACCAATGGCATAAAGGTCGATTTTTTAACTATGAAGTGTAACAAAGGACGCCACTTAAACGTAACCCGCCAATTTTAGTGTAAATTTACATATTTTTATTATTAAATTTACAAATTTACATGTAGTGTTAGGAAAAAGTATTTGACGCGTACTTTTTTTTATCTGCAATCATCCATATTTAAAGGGTGAAAACAACCCTCAAAGTTGGGAATGAAACAGATACTTTCCTCGATATTTCGGAGACTGTTCGCTTCAGAAAAAGATTGTACGATTTTTACTCACAGATTTAACCCTTTGCACTCCGCTGGCGCCGCTATGGCGACGTGCATAATTTTCTTCAGAGATTAAGTTTCAAATTGAATTCTGTATCTTGGTCGATTCAAACACTTCTATTGTTTTAAAATAAGGTAAATTAGCCAAATAGATAAAAAATCGTAAACATTTATAATTCTCTTTTTCTCTTTCCAAAGGAAGTTCTTTGAAACTTAGAAAAGTTCACGAGTAAAGTAAATAAAGTAAATTAACCAAATAGATAAAAAATCGTAAACATTTATAATTCTCTTTTTCTCTCTCCAAAGGAAGTGCTTTGAAACTTAGAAAAGTTCGCGAGTAAAGTAAATAACGTAAATTAACCAAATAGATAAAAAATCGTAAACATTTATAATTCTCTTTTTCTCTTTCCGAAGGAAGTCCTTTGAAACTTAGAAAAGTTCGCGAGTAAAGTAAATAACGTAAATTAACCAAATAGATAAAAAATCGTAAACATTTATAATTCTCTTTTTCTCTTTCCAAAGGAAGTTCTTTGAAACTTAGAAAAGTTTACGAGTAAAGTAAATAAAGTAAATTAACCAAATAGATAAAAAATCGTAGACATTTATAATTCTCTTTTTCTCTTTCCAAAGGAAAGTCCTTTGAAACTTAGAAAAGTTCACGAGTGCAAAGGGTCAACTGTGCAATAGCGTGAACAGTTTTCGAAATATTGAGTAAAATATATTTTTCATCGCTAACTTTGAGACCTGTTTTCTACTTTAATCGTCGGTAGTTCTAATACCATTAAAATTAGGTACTATTAAATTTTTAAATCTGTATATTTGTAAATATATTAATAATATCTCAGTATTAATTGATATTCGTCTATTAATTTTTTTTATTATTTTTACTCAATTTATTAAATCAATATTTAATCATACATCGATCTGTTGATCTTTGACACTAGAACTACCGAAGTGGTCAAAATGACTGATTTGTAATATTTCTTATGCAATTTATCAATTAACACTAAACCTACCGACGAAAGTGGACCTAATTGTACCCTGAGAAATAAAAATGATAGGTGTTTTAAAAAAATACATAACGTAAGGAAAACGAATCTTCATCTATATTTTTTACAGAAAATCACGAAAAATCCCCCAAATTGAATTATTGTAAATTTATAGAACTTCTACGAGAAATTACAAGCCAGTCATTTTGACCGCTTTGGTAGGTTTAGTGTTAAAAACGCTGCATTTCAAAATTAGGTATTAAATTTTTAAATCTATACATTTGTCAATATATTAATATCCCAGTATAAATTGATATTCGTCTATTAATTTTTTTTATTACTTTCACTCAATTTATTAAATCAATATTTAATCGTATATCAATCTGCTGATCTTTAATTCTCTCTGGAAGATATAGGTTTCATTCAAATAAATATCCTAACTCTCGCTATTATTTTTTCTTTATAAAAATATATATACTATTACCAAGTACATAAGTATACTTACCAAGTATACTTACCAAGTATATAAACTATTACCAAGGCTGTTTTCACCCTCTTAATACGAACGATTGCAGATAAAAAGAAATACGTGTAAAATATATTTATTTAAACAAAGAAATACGTGTAAAATATATTTATTTGTATCGTATGTAAATTTCATAAAAATCGGCACGTTACACCCGAGTGACGTGCCTTTGGAAAAGATGCAATAATTTTCCAAACATCCAAACTGAAAAAAAAAAAAAAAAAACGCTTCGTACAATATTATAGTTTAATACAAACGTTTTTAATATTAAAAATTAATCTGGTTTTCTCTGAGAGCATTATTTGACAATGTTTTTCAAAGAAAAATATCATTCTGCTTCTGTTCTTGTTTAAACGGAACGACGTTGGAACGGATGTTCGGAAAAAACGTGAAACTTGTAAATTCATAACGGATGGTCGTAACTTTGCAGGTCACAGCTCGCAAGTTTTATCTTTTTTTCCGATGTTCCCGTAGTCGTATCCGCCTTTCCGATGTACACGGTTTATTGAACACGGTTGAACGAGCTGGATAATATTTTTTATTACAAAGTAATGCATTGTTTTATCTATATGTGACCGGTAGTTGAAAAATAACGTACAGATTCGGTATCTTTTATTATTATAACTTAAAATATGAACAGCGATGAGCGAATAACATACGTGATTGTCCGAGTAACTTCATGTTGTGAAAGAAAAATTGATTTCTTAAACGTGTACTTGAATTTAACCCTCTATGGCTTTACGTGATTTACAAGGAAACATATCGAATTGTCCATCAATGATTTTGATGAAACTTGATGGATATGTTACCGTGAATGACCGAAATTGGGGAATGTCGACTTTCACCGGTGAATGTCAACAGATACGAAATACGTCGGTGAAAGATGGAATATTTCATTACATTGTTGTACATTGGGACCCTCTCCGGTGTGTGTCGACAATCACAGATACGCTCTGGTGGAGGTCCAAAACAGAAGAGTCAAAAAAGAAGCGACCGGCTCTCTCCCGCCAAATCCTTTGTTCTGCTCGGAGTCAATCAGCTTCGTCAGTCTTATTATGCAAGCTTTGATAACGCGAGCAACGTTTTCTTCATTTTTTTTCCGATACCCTAATTTATACTAAATGGATACTCCAGTAAATCGTGATCTTTTTCTTGAAAAGTTAAATGCATTAATTGCGGATTAGGTTCGGGTAAATCCTAACCCGAACCCTAAATTCGGTTTGTGTAAAATAATAATCTCCAACATGTTCAACATTCACCATTAGTGCATGGTGAATGTCAACATTTACCGGTGCAAGTCAGAAATAAGGATATTTAGCAAATATTTCGGACATACGCCAAGCGACTGTGTGAATGTTGACGTTCACCGGTGAAAATCGACATTCTGCAGATTTCGGTGTTTCACTGTAACAGATACATTAAACAGGTGAAAATAAGGGACACGTATTTTTTATTAGCAAGTTTAGCAAGTTTAGGGGATGAAATCACCCTTTGAAGTTTCAGCAGAAAAATGCTATCTCGAAAACTTTTTGAAGCACAGAATTACTTTGAATTTCAGTTAAAGTAGACCGACGCGAATCGGATCAAAGTAAGAATTCAGTCAACAGGAAGATTTCTAAGTTTAGAAAATTAATTACGAATTAATTGGTATTAATTATGAATCGTAATGTAGAGTTAACTGTCTAAATTTTGAGTATCAAAAGAAAATGGTCCGATTCAGCTCGGTCTATCCTAAATGTGTTATACCATAATTCATTATTCGACGTACCTAAATTTTAATCCGTGTTAGAGCAGTTTTATGATCGCTAGAGCACCGTAGTGAAAGGATTAACACTAGAATTATGAAAGCTATCGAAGTGACCGATTCGTAACTTCTCGTAAAAAGTTTATAAATTGTCTTTAATCCAATATTAAATTTAATATTGGTGTTTTTAAATTAATATTTCTAATATTTAATATTAATTTGTTTTAAACCGATATTTAATTTAATATTAGTGTCTTTAAACTAATATTAAATTGAATACTGCTAATATTGAATATTATTGTACCTCACTTCACTTCTTATCTAATTTACTTAACCAATTCTTCCCTTCCTTCCATTCACAACTAAACAAAAAATAAAAGTCTCTAATCTAATATTACATTTAATATTGGTGTTTTTAAACTAATATTACCAATATTTAATATTAGTGTCTTTAAACTAATACTACATATATTTCCACCTCATTTCAATATATAGTATTGAATTTCACCATAATATCGATGTTTTTAAACTAATATTTCTAATATTTAATATTAATATCTTTTAAACTGATATTTAATTTAATATTACTATCTTTAAACTAATATTAAATTGAATACTATTAATATTAAATATTATTTCATTTCATTTCACTTCTTATCTAATTTACTTAACCACTTCTTCCCTTCCTTCCGCTCACAACTGCACAAAAAATAAAAGTCTTTAATCTAATATTATATTTAGTATTAATATCTATTAAGCTGATATCTGATTTAATATTAGTATCTTTAAACTAATATTAAATTGAATACTACTGTCTTCAAACCAATATTAAATATCATTGCACCTAATCCCACTTCTTATCTAATTTACTTAACCACTTCTTCCCTTCCTTCCGCTCACAACTCCCCAAAAAATGCAACTAACGAAAAAATTCTTTCTTCGAACCATAACTTCTTTCTAAACAATTTTTATTCCTAACTATTATAAAAGAGAGATACAATTTTTCAAAAACAAATATCTCGAATTATACGTTTCAACATTCGATAAAACGTATCGTAAATTTATTTTTTCCGCGAATTTCAATTCCCTATACCGTATAGATTATTTTGAATAGCCTCTACACGCAACGTACAAGTATTAAGCACGTGGCATCTGAAAATTCCTGTTGTAGCTATTCCTCCTTACTGTGATAAAGGAACAGCGGGTGATAAGAAAGAACGTTAACGTCGACAGCAACGCGAATATACGGTGCAGTAAAGGAAAATAGCACAAAGCAAAGAATTCAATATACTCTGCGATACAGGTTTCGAATACAATCCATAGGTAGCTGTTTACAATGTTGTGGTTTGCTACGTGGACTGAATTCGTAATACAAAAATGACTTCTTCGATATTTTCGAGCTTACAAAAAAAAAAACGATTCTCAAATAAAAACTTGCTTCCTGCAGTATTTATACGTATTTGGAGCTGTTC
>SMSQ01020967.1:2938-15260 GCA_019453375.1 Ctenoplectra terminalis
CCTTTGAAACTTGAAAAAGTCTTCGAGTGCAAAGGGTTAATGTCGGCTGTGCTCCTACGAGGTTCTTGAAGGAGGTTATTTATTATTAACAACAGTATTGGGCGTTATTCGCATAGGTTTTTGTTAGAATAAAATGTTATTACTTATTCCATTTTAGTTCTTTGTCGATTACTTTTTATTTGTTCGTTATTCATTAGGAAACCTATTTTTTAGGTTTATTATTATTCATTAGGAAACCTATTCAAAGAGAAACCTATTTGTTCGTTATTTAAGAAGGAAACCTATTTTTTCGTTATTTAAAAAGGAAACCTATTTGTTCGTTATTCTTTTATTCATCTGTTATTTTCGGTTCATTTCGAAGAAGAATTTTGTATTCGTTTCTTTGCATTATAAATAATGAGAATTTTCGTTATTCGCGAATAATAAACAGTTGGACTTTATTCGTTATTTAACACATTCGCGACGGATTATTTTCGGCGAGACGCTTAACTGAAGCTTACATATAATTTCCAACAGTCTATAGCTGAATATAAGAAATATTGCTTCTTGATACGAAACTTCTAATCATCTGTTGTTTAACCCTCTATGGGACGGTGTGACTTAAAAGTTACAAACCGATGCATCTACATTTAAAAAAATTAATTTTCTTTAGTCATCGCTGCACTATTAAATTTGATTGCTGTATCACTGTAGTGACACCACGATCCATCT
Organism: Ctenoplectra terminalis; assembly: GCA_019453375.1. Taxonomy (NCBI): domain Eukaryota; kingdom Metazoa; phylum Arthropoda; class Insecta; order Hymenoptera; family Apidae; genus Ctenoplectra; species Ctenoplectra terminalis. Next base: position 3,650 of record SMSQ01020967.1, read on the forward strand.
ACGGTAATTATTAGTTAAAACATTTTCAAATCAAAGTGAAAAAATATAACCAATCCTAACTTTTTCTCCAATAAGCAGACAAAATTCGGGCTATAGAGGGTTAAAATGTGAAAAAAATTAGATATTACAATTTACCAGTAAAATAATTCGCAAAGACGTGAATTCACGTCAGCCGTTGCGAATGTGTTAATAAATAATTCTCCCCTTACACTCTTCGTTCCGTGGAATTTTATTCTACAGTATTACTTCGAGAAATACGAGCTTTATTTCCAAACTTTGCATTAATATTTCCTTCGAATATTATTCGTTCAACATTGGTCAAGGCTTGCTTCGATACCGACTTGTTCATAAAACCATAAACGCGACGCGCAGCCAACGCTTCCGGCGGTGTTCGATTGCTGTATCCGCTGTGTGAGACCGTCTGTGTTTCTCGTTAATATTTCCTTAACAGAACCGAATTCGACATTGTCGCTAAGGAAAAACTCGGTTAAAGTCACATCAGGAATTACTCCTTAACCAGTCAGCTGTGGCGACCTCTTTTCAGAGCGCGCACCTATATGTGACGCGAGAATTCAGCCGGTGTATACTGGGATGCACGAATCCATCTCAAATTATACTTTTTATTTGTTCGCATTATTTCGTTTTGACCTCCAAAGATTCTAAACATATTGAAATCTACGAATTTTAGTTTTTGCTAAAATTGCAATTTAACTCTTTGGGGCAAGCTGGGATTAAAAGTGTCCCATCTTTTTGATGCACCGTAATGCATGGTGGGACATTTTTAGTCCCACCTCGACTTAAGGAAATGGATGTGCTTTAATAAGTAATTTTGTTTCATTTAAAACGCAATAAAATTTCCGTGCAACATGGGTCTACTTTATTATCTAAAGTCCTGTGCTGCAAAGAGTTAAATAGCAAATGGTAACTAAACTTTACGTATAACGAATATAGTTGTCGTGACACAAAATACTGCCGTTTACGTATGACGGATATAGTCGTCAAACACAGCTGACTGGTTAACCCCTTGCACTACTTTCACGAGTCTGACTCGTGATGAAAATTTTGTGCCAAACTTGAATAATATGAGTTAGACTCGTTGTTACGCTTCCATGCCAAACGTGAATATCACGAGTCAGACTCGTTGCTACACTTCCACGCCAAACATGAATATCACGAGTCAGGCTCTAAAGTATTTTTTAAAAGTTTTTGATTCAAATTCATTTGAATTTCCAAAGAGATCCATCGCGTGAAGTAAATACGAGCTTTCCGCGATCATTCCACCGGCCAAGTTTGGCACGGCTTTTTCAGAATTTCGGCGTAGCGCAAGGGGTTAAAGGAACTTACACTCGTTTTTGAACATCTATACACAGCTGGATCGCAGGTATACGACACCACCAAACATTAACACGTTCCGTGTCGGACTAATTTTTGAAGACTTTCCGTTCAGGCCGCGTGGGGCGTATACGACCCACACTTTTACGATTTTGACGTACGCCTTACAATGTTTCAATAATACAAAACCATAATTAGCAAGAGAAGAGCATAAATTTGAATATGCATTAGACAACAAAGCAATAAATTTAATTTTTGGGCAGTTTTTTCACTTTGATTTCTTCGGTAGAAATAAGTATACTTTAAACCTTTCGCTTCGAGCGCCGCTTATAAGCGGCGTGCACAATATGACTTGTGGTATACGACTATAGTTATAAATGTTTAAAAGTTATAAGTTATAGAAGTTATAATAATATAGTAAAAGTTATAAGTTATAAAAGTTTATAAGATTGTTTTATTCGGCAAAATAGTTATTTAAGACTCGGGAAAACGTATATACAGCAACAACGCATACTGCGCGTATTCACGGCGCGCGCTTCCGTTCAGTGACAGTACTTCGGCGGACTGGACAGCCGAAGCGAAAGGGTTAATCGTCGGTAGTTCTAGTGTTAACAAAGCTGAATTTGACATTTTCGCAAAGAAAAAAGTTGTTTAAAATCGTCTCAGGAACCTCCCATTTTTGGCTCCTTCAAAGTGTCTGGGGCATCCTCTGTAACACGTCCTGCATTTGATTAATTAACACTTTACCGACCGCTCGTGGTTGAACCTATTACGCACTTCCGCCTGGCTCTTTCGGGCGGAATTCATCGCCAACATCGGCTAAATCTTGGATATCTCGCGGGAATATAAGCGCTTATACTTACAGCTCTATCAATTTTAAATCAAAATTCGGGAGAGTGCTTACGCTATATATAAACGGTTCTTCTTGAATTATTATTATTATTGAATTATCTGCACACAGTTTTCATACATACCTTCATCTACGTATGCAATTATGTAATTGTATGAATCATAATAAACTTTTTGATTTCTTACTATGTAATTAATATAAATTGATGTTTTTTTTAAATATAATGTACGGTGAATTTCGTTTGTAAAAGGTTGAATTTTATTTGCAAAAGGGTGATTTTCATTTGTAAAAGGTTGAATTGTTTTTGCAAAAAGGTGAATTTCATTTGTAAAAGGTTGAATTTTGTCTGCAAAAGGATAAATTTAATTTGAAAAACCTATATATCCTTCTGCTTTCTCTTATTATAGAGCAACTGAATTTAATCACATTTTTTATTTATATAACAAATTTATATCAGCAAAAAGTCGATTAATAAGCTTCTGGTCAGTAAAGTGTTAAGTATCTTGTATATCACACATGGAAAATTATTGCAAGATATCTATTAAAACGTAATGTGTAAACCAATATATTTTTGACTAACATACTAATTTTTACTATTTTTTTAAATAAAAGTAGTTTTGTAAGTACAACGATTACAGCCGTGATATCAAGGCAAACTAAAATAAAACAAAAATTACTATTTCATACGGAGGGTAAGTTCGGGATAGTTTTACTATTTTTTGGAAAGGAGCCATTGTTTGTGGTTTTTTTTACATTTTTGTTGTTTTGGGCAAATTGAAACAACGTATAAGTAATTTAGAATACATATATAAATTAAACTTTGCAACATATTAAAATATTTCTTTCTTTTTTAATCAAGAGATACCAACATTATAAATGGACGGTCTCACCCCCCATATTTGGGTTATAGTGTCCACCCATTGCAAGTACCAAAAAATGTAGCTTATACAAAATATAATACAAGAGAAAATTAGTTGATATATTGCTTGTTCTTAAATTTTCCACATAAATTACAAATGTTTCCATGTTTAGAGCATCCATTGTGAAACAACTTCCACACCTTACATATTTATTATTTTTTTTCATCAAATTGCAAATGGATGGTCTCATAGAGCGTCTAACAATTACGGGTGAGACCGATCTTAAAAAATACCAGAAAATGTAGCTTGTACAAAATATAATACAAGAGAAAATTAGTTGATATATTACTTTTTCTTAAATTTTCCACATAAATCTCAAATGTTCCCATGCTTAGAGCATCCATCGTGAAACAACGTCCATACCTTACACATTTAACCCAATTCTCATTTACAGAAGTTTCGAAATAGTTTATTGTAGTTTCACTTTTTAATATGCATAAAATTTATAAACATAATTTGTAATATATATATTACAGGGTGAATCACCTAGCGTTGGCATCTCAAATATCTTTGCTATGTATTCTAACAAAAACCTATGCGAATAACGCCCAGCACTGTTAATATATATTTAATAATAAACTGATTTATTTGTTTTATTTTGAGATATTTAACTATCTCAGACTTACCCTATAGTAATTTGTTAAGTGCGTATTATGTCAGATTTACGTGTTTTATATTGGACATTTAAAAGACATTATATAATACACGACACATTTTATAGAACGTTTCTTCGAATATGAATTCCTACGCGTAACCATAAAGCATGAATATCGGTCCAGAAAGATTTCTTTCGTATCTTTATAGCAGTTCCCGTTATTGCGGCATTAAAAAATGAGCGTAAACCGTGGAAACCACTTTCATAAGTGGCATAACCAATCGTGGTCATGAAATGGTGTTATATTTTAACGAGAACAAAAGATGACAGCGAAAGAAGAAATTGAGAAAAGCATTGTTGATTATCTTGAGCTCAACTCGTGGACCGTTATTGTTTCCGCTTTCTCGTTTCCATATTCCTTGTTTCTGCATTTCTTATTTCTTCATTATCGCATTTTTACGCTCGATAGCCCAACGTATTTCTACCAGCAACATGCAAATAAATTTCCTTCACAAAGGAATACATTTTACGCTTCGTTATTGCGATTTGTTTTATTTTCACGTTTTCGTAAGCTTTCTTATATTCCGTTTTTAATCCTTTGATTGCTAACCACTCAGAAAGAAAAGCGTTCGCTATGTACGGCTAAGCTAAAATAGTAATTGCTACTTTTTCGTTGTTTAGCGGCGAAATAATGATGTAAAGGAAAAGGATAGGAAGCGTTTCGTCCGGGGCCTGCTAGTGGACTCGTCAGTAAGACATCCTAGTAGGCCCGTGCCTTAGACGTGAGGGATGTTGAAGTTAGGAGAGGGATCGGTATAAGTACTAATCGTACTGTTTCCGAGGACTTGCGGGAAAGTCGGTCTTGTAGGTCCCTCTGATGGTGGAGCGTAGGAGGGCCGCCACAGTTGTATCGAGGAACATGTAGAAATAATAGTATATATATATTTAATTGCGAAAAAAAATAGGAGGCGATACAGAAATATAAGGACGCCTCGTGGCACGCTTCTCTATGTCTCGACGAGAACTGACGATGATCGCCGCTTCTCGATCTCGTCAGCTCGACGACAATGTATGTCCTTTGGGTTTCTTGGAATGCCTTTACCCCGGAGGCAAAGCGGCACCCAAAACATCTTCCGATGGAGAGTTTTATTGTCTAACTGTATTTTACTTTTACACATTGGATAATTTTACATTTTTAATTTGCGAAAGAAATGTGTTCTCCATTCAACGAGACGAGTCATCAAGTGTAAAGACGAGCACGTGAACAGGGCAGGGCCAACTTACGGGTTCTAGATGCCCACATCACATCGTAGGATCCGAACCTTGCCTGCAAAATCCCTAGGCAAGGGACCACCATAACTTGGCCCTGAATTGTAACATGTAACGGCCAATAACCGTAGTCGCAGAGCCGATCACGTGAAAAGCGAGGCAGTTGTTTGTTTTTACTTAGTGACTCGTCTCGTTAAACGGATTATAGTGTCGTAGTTTTAAGGACTTTTGGTTTATGGAGGACGGTAGAGGGCATAAGAGACGGGGACCGGACCCAACGGGCGGACGATGGGTCGATGTGTGGGCAGAGTTGGAAAGAGCGTGCAGTAGAGTTGAACAGAGAGTTGGGGAGAGCGTGCAGAGAGTTGAACGGAGAGTTGAACGGAGAGTTGAACAGAGAGTTGAACAGAGCGTGTAGACTGTTGAACAGAGTTGAACAGGGTGTTGAACAGAGCGTCGAACGAGTATGTGTTGCGTAGTTAACACTAGAACTACCGAACAAGTCAAAATGACTTGTTCATAATTTCTTATAGAAATTTTAGAAATTTAGAATAATTAATTTTTGAGGATTTTCCGCAATTTTTTGTAGGAAATATGCATAAAGAATTGTTACCCTTATTATAGGTATTTTTCGAAATACCTATCATTTTGATTTCTTTGCTACAAATAACTCTACTTTAATCGTCGGTAGTTCTAATGTTAAAGAATTGGTGTGAGACAAATTGTATATTATTGCGCGTCATAGTCGCTCACCAAAACTTGATTCCTATTAATTAAACGTTTACAAACTGTATATTCAAGTGAAAACTCTATAGAAATAATACATAAACAAAACGTTTTACTTACTAACACTTTCGCTGCCGATCTCGCGCCAGTGCCTCTAGTGCCTATCACGCGCTGGCGCGTAGTCAAGATATTCTATCAGGAAAGACCTAAATGTTACTTGATAACCAGTATGATGCACATAATCATGTTTTATTACCACTTTTCAATCATATTTATTATAAAAGTTCTAGTTGTAGCGTTAAGAGTCTCTCTGGGTTCTTTGTGCGTTGCATATTTATACAAAAATTGGTAGCCAAGCGAAAATTGGTCAGCCAATCACGAACGAGCCCTGCCTGCTGCTCTTGCACCCCCAGTTTACCTGTCGCCTCGATCTGGAAGGGTTTTGGGATTTTCCAAGATAGAGCGAGTAGTTAGGTGGCGACCCACCGTTGGGAAGTTCACTGACCGCGCTAGTCGATGAGTTTATGATGGGCAATTGTTTGTCATATCGCCTTCAATTTACATTAAGTTTAAAAAAAAAAAAGTGGCCAGGTATAGCTGACTTGAAAATAAACGGATGTGTCGTGTTCCCAATCCTTGAAACCATTAACAAATAAACCATCAACTTTTGTTCGGTCGCATCACCGAACAATCAACCACCATAAACCAATTAGCTCAGCCCTACCATAAAATCCTAGACCGAACTCCTCAGCCTCGTCACTTTCCTTACTTCCCGGGTTTTTCCTCCATATCCTGTTAACTCAAACTCCTTCCACCCTCACCTTCTCCCTCCACCACCGTTTTCCTCTGACCAATTAGCCACCTTCAGGTCCGATTCCTTGTTGCCCTTTCCCTTCCAACTTCCACCAATCAACATTCAGCACCACATATTTTAGCATATAAATATCACCATAACATCACATTAGGATTCAATATATTACTGTTACCATCACAGCATCAACGTAGAAACACCAAACACCAAGATACATCGAAACGCCAGCAACTTGTACAACTCAGCATCAACTATACTGTTAAGGACAGCGGACTGACACAAGTTTATGATACGGACACGCCAGCTGCTATTTTTGAGGACTTGTTAATTTTACCGTTTTTTGCATGCTAGTAATTTAATTACCAGGAGAACCGTCGAAACCTTAGTTACTACCTGTGCCTTCGGCCTCTCCGCTCAATAGCAATTGACGTATCATAATCTTACCCTTCGGACTACGGACCTGACGCACACGTGGCTACCACCTTTTGACTTTACCGGATTTACCAAAATCTTTCCACCACCCTAGGACTACTTGTAGAAAACGCCCCAGCGACAGAAACGGACACAGATTGGACAAGACAATTTTCCCACTACAAGAATTAGCTTCAAGGACACACCCCTTGACGGACAGAATTTAGATATAAGGATAGGATACCTTCGGACAGGGAGATTATCAGTATTATTATTATTATATTTGGACCAGGACATTAAGAGTGACGTTACTACGTCACTTTTGGACATTTGATTATTGCATTCGGACATAGGACATTAAGAACGTTATTACATTTAGACTCTCATTTTGGACATTAGACAGTGATATCTGCTAAGTTGTGTTGTATACCTAAATATATTTAATAAAGTATTGTTATTGTTTTGGCAAATTGTTTTTTGCTACATATACGGCTCCACGAACTCTGTGGGAGCCAAACATATACATTAAATAATATATAACGTATCTGAGTGGACTTCTTCAACCATCATCCTGAAACACCATCTTATAGAACTAGCCATCCCAGTATTAAGTTAGTGGGAGCGCAGCGATAATCGTCGCAACGTAGAAGCAGTTGCTTTTGAACGTGTGACAAAGAATATCGTACAACTTTTTTAAGTCGATACCGTTGATCCTCAGAAATGAACGATATCTGAACGAAAAAATTCAGCGTCGATCAGCAGGAACTGAAGTAGCGTTTAACGTGTTAAGCAACCAATTGCTCATACAAATTATGACATACGTTAAAAATATTGATAAAAACGTATAACGCAAACAAATCCTAATTTTTATTCAAACATCAAACATTTTGCTTGCATATTTGTGTGATGTTTAGTTTCATGCAGAATTTAATCGCCAGCGTGTGCCGCTCCATTAGTAATTTATTTTCATTTCGCCGATAAAATTTGAGCATATTTCGTATGTTTTTTATTGTGTTTCGGTACGACTTGACACGCCATGATAAATTCGATTTATTTCGTAATGTTTTCACGTAAATTTATCGAAAGTGAAACAAAAAAAAATCGTATCTGTTCGGGATTTTCCCTAGTTAAATCGAACGTTGCGCAAAATCGTTTATCATACAACGAACCATATTTCATGGGAGAGTTATATGTGAAGCGTCGAGGGTAAACAAAAAATTTCGTTTGTCGTTAAAAGTCTCGAATTTTTTGCTCTGTTTCTCGTTTGAATCGTCAGGTATTTCGGTGCCGGCGACTGTTCCTGGAAAACTTAAAATTTGCTCGTCGATACTGAAATGGTGTATTTATGAATCTACTTGTCGACGACCTTAACAGTAGAACTCCGGATACGGTCATTTTGACCTCTTTTCTGCTTCCGATATTTTTTGCACGATTTTTTTTTTTTTTTTAGATTTTTGCCCTCTTTTGTTGCTGTTTCAACTTTCATAAATTTGAAAAATTCGATTTTGTTTTTCGACGGTGCATTTATCTGTCCAGTGATCGACTGTTACCTTTCGCGTTGTAACTTCCGCGTTTTTACGAATTTTTGAATGAATTTACATTTTTTTTTTTTTTTTTAATTTCTAAAAAAGTAGAATTTTCATAAAGAACGAAAAAAAAATTTAGATTGTTTGAAACTGAAATATCCTTGCATCCCCTTAATAACCTCTGGTATTTTTATTGAAATAAATATTAACACGTTGCTTGCCATATTTATTCGTAACAAATAATAGGTATTTCAATTTTATATTTCATTTCGTGGAATGTTATTCTACAATATTTTTATAGAGGAACGATGAACTTTAATTTCAGTATTTCATTTCTTTTTTTTTTCAATTTTTATTAATTTTATTCTTCTCATAACGTAGGATTCTTTAGAAATCTTTTTAGGTATCTTTTTATAAATACTTAACTCTGCTACGGTCCACAAATTCTTTTCGACCCAAGCGCGTCTTTATTCCATTAAAAAAAATGTTTCTAATTTAATGAAAATGTGTTCTGAACGTAAAATTGAAGTAAGAATATTTGGTATACATTCTAGAGACATCGTTGTACATTTGGAAAGAGACATTTTGGTATACATTCTTGAAATATACATTTGATAGATACTTGTACATAGACAAGGAAACATTTAAACACATTTAGACATTCTTGTAACATTGTATAGTTAAAGTAGGAACTTATACAATTTCGTGTATATATTGAAGTATTTACTATCCAATCTTTGTTACAAAACCCATTACATACAGTCCACTTTATCCTTCGACAAGAATTCAATAACCCTTTGAATTTACCGCGTCGTTTAATCGTCGCCAAATACGGTCGAAACTGCGACGCATATACATGCATCATAATTTAAAGTTTTAGTTAAGAAGATCATTTTTAACATATTGCATGCGGGTATATTTTGCTGCGGGCTTTTTTTCGTAAATTTCGCAGAAGTTTGATCATTCAGTAAAATCGCAATAAATCGATATATGCTTCGTTTTTCTGAACGAATTTTTTTTTTATTTTACTTACTAAATACGTGCTTTTACGTGATCCGCGCTTCAGTGGCAGACTGCGAAAAACGTAAAAGTACGTTGCCCGCATGCCAAGTGTTAAAAGTAATCTTTCATACATCGTTACTCACTATTTTCCTTTTTCAAGATATGAAATATAAGATACGAGAAACTTCGTCTCCCGTCTCTAATGTGTTGACACGATATATCCAGAAAAGGAAAAAAATATTGTCAATATGAACGCTAGCGTGGTTTCGAAGCAAACAGAATAGAAGTCTCTAGATTCTAGTGTTAACGCGCCAGATTTACTAAATGTAAACTTTTAGAGACAATCCATCAGGATGGATCGGTTTCGACTCGATTTGTCACTGTACGTGTTTATCAACGCGTTCCGTTGGCATGGCTATCACGAAAAATAGTGAATATTCAACAGTTTTCGTGGCTAGGATGCATCCACCATCAAAAGTGACTTTACCGAATTTGCTCCATGGTCGACGTTTACCGCATCTCTTTGATCGTTTTCCTGGAATTTAGCACAAAAAAGTGCTTCTATCTGAATGCTCAAAAAATAGGAATAACAGTCGGTCTTTTTTGCAATAGGTATTGTAAAGATATTGTAAAAACTTTTTGTTCGTTTGATAGAATAGTGTGGAAATAAATGTCAGTTAAATTTGATATCGAACTGTGTTTCTACAATTTGGACGTCTATCTCTTTCCGCGGATGCACTGTTGTTGAAAGGTGCTGAGCATATCATGGAAGCAGGTTTTCAAATAAGAAAACAGTTCTTGACACATTGACGGACGGTAGGAACAAGTGAAGTTCGAAAATTAACACTATATGTTTTTGTAATTTTTAGAATATTAGAAGTATAGTTTTACTCTTTCTGCTTAACACGTTAGCGCCACGCCGGTCCCTAGGGACCGGCGCAAAACTTTCCGGTCAGGCCTCGCCGGTCCGTGCGGACCGGCGGCAGACTTTTCGTTCGTGTTATCATCGCGCGCGTGTCGGTCCTTCCGTACTTGCGAGACAGAACGTTTATTTTAGGCGGCATCGTTTTTGTTTGGTCAATGTTTTAAGGAAAACAATAAAATACTTAAAAACATTAATGTAATTTATTGAAACAAGATAAGCAAAGGTGAGGTTTCTGTGTACATTCATTACAAAAGGTTGTTACTTTTGGCGTTACATTTTTAGCTGCCTTTGGTCCTAACATTCGTGCATTATATTTATAGCATTCGGTGCAGTATTTTCTAATTTTGTGCGCACTGCCTTCATTTTTTTTTCAAACGATGCTGATGATTTACACGGGTGTCCACTCGTTCCTCCTCCTCCTGCACAAGTGTGTAAATCAATTTTTTGCGAAACATTGTAATAGACATCTTATACTCTGGCTCGCCTATAGACGAGCAGCCCGACAGGGCCCGCCTGACGGCTAACTGTGGCCTGAACGGAACGGCGCAAGAATTCGGCGTGGCGCTTAACGTGTTAAATAAACTTAATTTTGATTAATTCAGCACCTTTAATTAGGTTGCGGCTATAACCGTCATGGCGCCAGCGGACTCTAGACAGTAAGTAATGGGACGATGGTGACTATAACACCAAAAATTTAATTGTTTCCCAAACATGACACTAGGCTTCTACTTGTACGCCGGTAAATGTACATTTGTGCCGCTATAGCCGTAGTGTCTAAAAACGACCGTTTCGTTTTGGACGGCTATTGCCGTTGTTAGGATAACGGACTAACACAAGTTTATGATACGGACACGCCGGCTACTATTTTTGAGGACTTGTTAATTTTACCGTTTTTTGCATGCTAGTAATTTAATAACCAGGAGAACCGTCGAAACCCTAGTTACTACCCGAGCCTTCGGCCTCTCTGCTCAATAGCAATTGAAGTATCATAATCTTTACCCCTCGGACTACGGACTCGACGCACACGTGGCCGCCAACTTTGACTTCACTCGATTTACCGAAATATTTCCACTACCCAAGGACTGCTTTTAGAAAACGCCCCAACTCCAGAAACGCACACAAATTGGACAAGACAATTTTCCCACTACAAAATTAGGTTCAAGGACACACCTCTGGACGGTCAGAATTTAGATATAAGGACATAAATAAGTTAGTTAAAGAAATACATTCGGACAGAGACATTC
>SMSQ01020969.1:0-14240 GCA_019453375.1 Ctenoplectra terminalis
GTTTGTAAATGTAAAGTATGTTTGTGGCAGATGTTTAAGAGCTTATTTTACAACTCTGTGCGACTTTGTATTGGAAAAATTATATTTTGATGTTAGAACTATTAAGATGATCGAAATAATCAATTCGTAAATTTTCGAGGAATTTTATAAATTTATTATCCCGGATTTTGAAAAGATTTCAATGGGTTTTTGTTGAAAATATGTATAACGGTTTATCTACTTTGCGTTATTTATTTTCTGGTATATCACTCATTTTTATTTCTATCATTGTTAAGACTAGAACTACCAAAGTGGTCAAAATGAATGGTTTATAATTTCTCATATAAATTCTGTAAATTAATTTTGTTACATTTTAAAGAATTTTTTCCGTTTTTCTTTAACGAAGATGAATAAAGATTTATTTTCGCTGTATTTTATGTTTCATCCAAATACCTATTATTTTGAATTCCTTGATAGAAATATGTATACTTAAATCCTCGCTTACACTACGCGAGTGTGTTAAAAAATTCTTTCTGAATTTCAAAATATTTTAGACTCATAAAATATACAATATTAAAAAACTTAACGCAAAAATGAAATATATAATCCGATAAAGGAATATTTAGAATCATTTACCTAAAAGTAAATTTCATTTCAGGTCATACAGAACCGAGATCTGAGTTAAAGTAACATTAATATCTAAGTAGACCAAATATTATTCCAACTGTATTTTTTTCAGTTACAATTGGGTTATTTCAATATTCTATTATTTTAATACAAGGATTTCAGTACGTAGCTGTAAATATAAAATGACTGTTTAATCCTGAAACGATATTCGTATTCATAGAGAAGTATTCGCTGACATAACAGAAATTATATTAATTAAAAAATATAAATTCAACGTCGAACAGTTACGTATTATTTCGAGATTATAATAGGAAGATTTGAACGCAGCAAACATATTATTGATTCAAAAAGTTAGAGCCAGTGCGAGAATTCATTCAGTGTAGTATTCCAGGGTTAATAAAGCATCTCTGTGTCAGAATGTTACATGGTTTGAAATTCCACCTTCTGAAAGGTGTACACATACATCCGTTGGCTTTACGACTTTACTGTTACAGTATGACACCTCCATTTAACTCACACAAGTCCGGTGTACACTCATATTTCGACCTGGATTTTAAGTATTACTTCCTATCACAATGTAGCTTGTCTTGTCCAAATTGAATTAAGTCTGGTCTTGATTAAAAAAACCCGGTTTTGAATGTATTAGCAGTAATTAACTCTGTTACTAATTTGATAGACGTTCGTAAAAAAAATTGATTTTAGGACGTAATATTGTTTATTTAGGACTTTGTCGAAAATTTCTTCATAGAACTAAAATTTAATAAAAGAGAATTAATTTTAGTTGGGTCGATTTTAGTTCTTATACATGTGAATATAATATACCTTTTCATAATAAAAATGTAAGGATACATTCAAGTGAAATATAGATAGAAAATAAAGTTCTTACATTTAATTGTAACACTTGTGGAGTGGAAGAGTATCTTAATGAGGACATAGCAAGTTCAAGAATATTCTCGATTAAGACATTAAAGTATATTCCAGAGTGTGTTAGTTCGTTGTTTTAGATTTTATAGCCAATTTCCATTAAATCGTCATCGTTGTAATTATATTCTTTTATTAATAAATTGCGTGTTCATTACTGCGAAGTCCCAATCCTGTATACTATTATCCATATTACATTATTGACTTTGATGTTGCATTGTTATTATTAATGGTAAATAACGCATAAGTGGATGTTATCCCAATTGCATTATTATATTTGACATTGCCCTGTTATTATAATTAATAAACAGCGTATAAGCCAATTTTTATCTGATTCCTGCGAAGTCACAATCCTGTATACTATTATCCTTATTAAATTATTGTCTTTGATGTTGCATTATTATTATTAATAATAAATAACGCATAAGTGTATGTTATCCCTATTTCATTATTATATTTAAAATTTCTCTGTTATTATAATTAATAAACAGCGTATAAGCCAATTTTTATCTGATTCCTGCGAAGTCACAATCCTGTATACTATTATCTTTATTAAATTATTGTCTTTGATGTTGCATTATTATTATTATTAAGAAATAACGCATAAGTGTATGTTATCCCTATTGCATTATTATATTTGAAATTTCTCTGTTATTATAATTAATAAATAGCGTATAGACTAATTTCTACCTGATCTCTGCAAAGTCTCAATCCTGTATACAATTGTCTTTATTACATTATTGTCTTTGATGTTGCATTACTATTATCATTAATAAATAACGCATAAGTGTATGTTATCCCTATTGCATTATTATATTTGAAATTTCTCTGTTATTATAATTAATAAATAGCGTATAGACTAATTTCTATTTGGTCCCTGCGAAGTCTTACTCCTGTATACTATTATCCTTATTAAATTATTGTCTGTGATGTTGCATTACTATTATCATTAATAAATAACGCATAAGTGTATATTATCCCTATTCCACTATTATGTTCGACATTTCTCTATTATTATAATTAATAAATAGCGTATAGACTGATTTCTACCTGATCCCTGCGAAGTCTCAATCCAGCATACTATTATCCTTATTAAATTATTGTCTTTGATATTGCATTGCTACCGTTATCAATAAATAGCGCATAAGTGAACGTTGCTCAATCCTAGCAAAGCCCCAATCGCGCACACTATCGTCATTGCATTATTATATTTGACATTACCCTGTTACCATAATTAACAAATAGCGAACAAGTTAATCTCCGTCCGATCGCAGCGAGCATCCAATTCCACCTACCGCTATCCCCATTGCATTATTCCCTCCGACACCGCATCGTTGCGCTGACAAATAAACGATCTCATAACCAGAACAAGAAAAAAATGTGTTCCTCCTACGATCGCTAAGCGTTAAGTTGTTCGTCCGCGAGAGTAAAGTTTCCCATTGCTCCAGCTCATGCCCCAATCTCGTGTATCTTCATCCTCAACCTAGTTAAACATGTTAAATCCCTGAAACATCGAACTATTGCGCAACATAAACCGAATGCACCACAGTGTCCCGCGAAATAGCTAAGTAGCTCGTGGCGCGTAAGCCCCGAGCCGGTGTTCTGAACAAGATCCTCGTCGAATTTCCGGGAGGAAAGCGGATCCCGTTGCGGAAAGGGAACTGTGGCTTCAATGCAACAGAACAAATACGTCGACTCAAGTGTCCATTCGCGATGCACGACAATAGCTACAATGCGGAACGGGAACAAAGGGCAGCGTGTGCGTGAGCTGGCTCAACTACGTGCAAGCTCGTGTGAGTGGCCGCGGACCTAGATCTACGCTAACGCTGAAGAATATTAACCATTTCGCTACCACGGGTGACTATAATCGCCACGGAACGACTTCACCGAGTACAGTTGCATGCTGCGAACCGACTATTGGATATTATAATTAACCGTGGTCGCTGGATGCATTGTATTCAAATTTTGAACCAGACATTCGATGGGAGCAGCGTTAGAACGGTAGGTTCGCGCACATCAATTGGATCGCTTCGATGGGCGCATTGAAATACAGATTTCTTGTAGTATCGTTACGTGGGTGGAGAATGTCTTGGTGTGAGAGAGAGACCTCTGATAGAACATGGGTCTCAAGTTTTCGGACGCAGCAATACGACCTCGTTTTCAATTAGTTCGGCCTTTAGAGTATAGGATATTAGAATAGACCTTTAGAATAGAATAATATAGAAGAGCCGAGGAAACATAGTTTTGGTTAGAGTTTTTTAAGTCAATCTTGTGAAAGCACCTCGATATACATCGATCGATGGGTTTCTTCCGGATTTAACCCTTGGCACTCGAGAGGCGACTCTCTCTCACCACTTGGATTAATGCAGCGACTCGAATCGCGTGTAATATAATTATTTTATCTCAACTTTCCGTGTATCTTTACATTACACGAGACTTGATATTGAATCTTAAGCTTGGTAACTTTGGTTGGTGCGATATTTTAGAAAGCACTAGTCAAAATCCATTCTCTCTGTTCCTCGGGACAAGCATCGCAAAAATGTGTCTTTCGAGTGCAAAGGGTTAATATACGTGAAGTTGAGTTGGGTTCGGGTTCGTTTCAAATTCCGCCATGTTTTCAGTTGCTTCTTCGTTCGGTTGGCATACTTCACCAACATGGCGTCAAAGTTGTCTGACAAATATGCTAAAAACCCTTGAACCGCTGTATTCGTGAAGTTAAGACAAATTATGAATTTTATGCATCGAAAAATATTAATTGACTGAAAGAAAAGTCGACTAAAACGTATTCCAAGCTTAAATTTAGTTAATGTGCCTGTTTACTAGATTTACGGAAATATATCTTTTTAATCTACACTAATAACGCTTTTGTTGGTCGCCGGTCGCCTTACTCGCTCTGTGATTGGTCGGTGTTTTTCTTTAATAACTCGTTAACCAATCCGAATTTGAAATTTTCGCAAAGAAAAAAGTTGATTGAAATCACCTCTTTAAAAGTCCTTCACTTTGTCTGGAACACTATTAAACACTATTAATTGACTGAAAAAAATAGTGTATCAATATAGGAGGATCGTGCGCGCTATTAGAAACAAGCGAAGCCCGACTTCCGTTGGAAAGTCGGGCCACGAAGCAGAGTCGCTTAGGAACCGTCGAACGTGCACGACCTATTAGACCTTAAGATTATTCTGCCTTTTAGTATTTCTTTCTTTCCAAATATATATATCTCTTGTTTTGTTTAATTTAGTCTATACCAATTTATTTAGTGATCCTGACACCCTTAGTCCACTACAGTTAAAACGTATTTCAAGCTTGAATTTGGTTAATGTGCCTGTTTACCAGCAAATTCGATCAAACTTTTTAGGCTGGTTCCTAAAAAGTTTCCGAACACACCAAATGAAGGAATTGGAAAAAATAATGTCTAAGTTGGGAAGAAAAAATGATCATTCGTCAGTTTTTGAATATAAGTACTCCATAGCATGGAACGTGAACATGGCGTGCGCCAATTCCCATCGCGAGGCACCATCCAGTAGAAAAATGGTAGATATCAAGCCTGACCAGGACGATTATAGCGTTTCTACATTAGTTTTCCTAACCACCGCGTATAATTCCAAAGTTGTACGATGTAATGGTCGTGATAAGAGATGAAAATTGATGGAACACGGAGGAAAGGTGATGCGTGATTACCGAGATTGCTTTTTTAGCTTTCTTGACGACTTGTTTATACCACGGCCAGGGAGCATTAAGCTCGCATTCATCGGCTGGCAATAATCGCGCGTGCGGCCTCGTAATTACGAAAGCATCGAATGCATTTCGTCGAATCGATGCAGTCGAGGATTGCAACTGACCTGAAACGCCGCCACAGGCAGCCTGTTGTTCGATATCGAAGATGCGTCGGCCAGCGAAAATGACTATTAACCTTGCCCGTTGCTTCAGTTGTTCGCAACGATTCGCTGGAATAACGAAGAGGGTTCCAGTGACGTGGAATTTTCGAACGAAGAAGCTTGGTGCTTTTGAATTACATTTTGTAATACGGTCGGTGACTTTGTTAAGGATTGTATTCATCTTTAATAATATATTAAAATAGTTTTATCGTTTGATGCAAATGTATGAGTTGTTATGGTCTTCGAGATGAATAGGAGATAAGACTGTATAATAGTTTTTCTTTTCTCATATTAATTTTCATTTATCTAACCCTTTCGTTACGAAGGGTGTGTATGTACATCTTTTTTTTATTTTTAATCAAGTTACGATGCAAAAAATATTTTTATATTTAATTATATGTGTTATATTATAATTGAATTTGGTATATAGTTAAATTTGAGAAGGTGTATGTTTGTTATATTAATAAAAACTGTATCGATATGTTTGTGTCACCACAGTGAAAGGGTTAAACAGAGATAAAGGAAATTAACAATTAATTTAAACATTTGTGGATGTTATATCTTCCGGTTGATAAGTTATATAAATTTTTGTAACGGATTAAATGATTTTGATCAGAGTTTTAATCAAAGCGAAGAAGGCAGACATTTTATACATTTGCAATAAAAGATGCATCTGTTGCTGAGAGACACTTTATCCAGATATGTTATTATACTTTCCCTATTTTTAACAATCTAAAATTAAATAATATCTGTTAACACAAATCAAAAAATAGTAGTTATATTCATCACTCTATTCTCGTAACTACAATCTGATGATCAAACAGTATCTATTAAACACTTCAACTATAACACAGAACATCCAAATTACGAGTAAAAATTACACAAACACGTCCAACCACAACTCCTCTGTCTACCCTTCACCAACACTTAAACTATCCTCAAAAAAAAAAAATAAATAAATAAATACCGTCTTCCTCGTGGTACCTGCACCCTCAAGACCGAAACCAGATAAGAAAAGGCAAAAAGCAAAAAATCTCAGAAGCTATAAAACAAAGCGACAGAAACCATAAAATCCACTGCGTAACATTTATCAAACGTAAACCAACCGAACGCACGAGCCCCGTAAGCGACCCAGCGAACGAACTTAAAATTCCCCCGAATCTAAACCGAATCCCCTATTCGTGGAGCCCCTTTGCCGGCCCTTAATTCCACCATTATCAGAGGTAACCACTCGCGAATTATGAGGTCTCTGCAGCCGGTTCTCACGCAATTCCGGAGCTGCGCTGCAAGATTACCAGGCCAGTCTATGGCGAGGCGTCACCGTGAAAACCAACTTACGGAATGAGCCTCCGCCACGACCTACCCCTTCCCACCACCTTTACCGATGACATTAATTAAGTTACGGATTAAGGGTGCTGCGACGTACTCTGTACCCGCCACATGGCGCGTGGCCTATTCCCTGCCTGCTCCTCTTGTCGTTCTACCAACCGATACGCCAGCAACGCCGCTCACTCTCGCCCCTTTTCAACCCCCTCTCTGCCGTTCCAGAAGCGTTCTCTCCATCAAGACTCCAAACGGTAACCACCACACGTCCTCTTCCTGTTCCAGCCTCTCCTCGAACGAACGGAGCAACACGTTCTCCCTCTTCTATTTACCTCTATCTTTCTCGCACCGAAAACCCTTTCCACCCTTCTTCATGGAGCTCGAGCAGCAGCGAGGCAACGGCGGCGCGAACTTAACGGTGGCTTCTCCTCTCATCGTCTATCTACGGCTATCGTTCTATGCAATGCATATTAAACCGGTCTCCGGTTAACTGACTTAAATTACGCTTAATGCACACACCCCGGTCCCTGGCTGAGCGTATTAGTCCCGTAAAGTACGTACTTCTGCCTTCTTCCGTGCCACCCCCTTATTAGCGCGGCACAGAACACGCGCTGCGGACCAGGAAAGATCGTTATCGCGGCTGCTCGATCGTGATCGATGTATCAACCCTAGGAGGGGAATAGTAGGAGGTGTTAACTGCCGCGTGATTCGATCGTTTCTCGCGATAATAGTCGGTGGACGGTTCGAGTGGAGGATTCAAGGCTGTGTTTTGAGCTGTGTTGGTTTTGGGGTATTTTTGAGATCATGGAAGGATTATTTTGTTGGGGAGTATTGTCGAGATGTAGAATTGGAATGGGGGAGTGTTTCGGTGGATTAAGATTGTATTCGATTTTATTTTAATTTTGAAGGAATGATTTGTAAACGGGTTATCAAGGAGAAATATTTTTTCATTTTTTAATCGTAGAACTTTGCGGTATTCGGATATTTTTGGAAATTATGCGCGGTATTCAGGTAAGCGTTTCGGTCCAAAAACCACGGTTCGGGAATGTGTTAATACATGGACGGAGGGTGGTTCGTAACTCTGAATAAATTAAAGTTACGTTTTATACTAAATTATTTACGAAATCTGTTTAATGTTGTCAAAAATAGTTTTACGTGTGAAAACTGATTTTGTTTTAATATGAACACATTATTATCATACATTAAAATACGAACTTTTAATTTAAGGTGATTAATAAATTATAGGACAAAAATTGTGGTTAATAAATTACAGTACAAAAATTACGATTAATAAATTATAGCACAAAAATTACGATTAATGAATTACAGCACAAAAATTACAATTACTAAATTACAGCACAAAAATTACAATTAATAAATTATATCACAAAAATTATGATTAATAAATTACAGCAGAAAAATTACGATTAATAAATTATATCACAAAAATTACGATGAATAAATTATAGCACAAAAATTACGATTAATAAATTAAAACAGAAAAATTACAATTAATAAATTATATCACAAAAATTACGATGAATAAATTACAGCACAAAAAGAAAGAAAAAAATTTTCTGGGTCAAACCTATATCACGTATAATAATCAGCTATCAATTATCAGATAGCATTACAAGCGGAATATACAGGAATATTTATCAACATCGTAATATCCAGCGATCGCATCACACAATCGCGTCTGGCTCGTATTTATTGGTCAAAATGTTTTTCGCAAGCTTCGTAATGGATTTGTGCGAAGTCAGTGAATCCAACCCGGAACGCGAATAATCGTTATCGGAACAGCATTTAGTTTTCATTATCGTTACTGTAAATCGTGTCCGAGTTTTTTGATGCCCGATACCCGATAGCTTGTCGCTGCCGATATTTTCATTTCGCAAAAGCAACGAATTCGTTGATAAAACTATGTATGTATACGCGTAACCCGTCGTTTCCGCCAATTGGATGTGTTCTCTGCAACTATCGTTACTTTTAATGATAATATTTCAGTTCCAGTTGGACCGATACGTGCAACTGCAACCGGTTTAAAAGCCAACTAAAGATGCACTCCAATTACGGTAAAAATACATTTCATGTATCCTTTATACGACGCCGCAAATTTTTATCACCGATTATGTATAATAAATTATATCACAATTCCAATGGACAGCTCCGAACGAACATACTTTTTATAACTGTGGTATCGTAGTTTAACCCTTTGCGAACCAGAGTCGGTAAATAGCCGCCCAAGTCTGTTCATCGTTGCGGGCGCGAATTATACAGCTTGTCTTTCTGAGCGATAAGACACGCAAGGGTATAGCATACTAAACAATATTACGTTTCCATTGAAAAAAAAAAATCAGGAATTTCAAGCGGTGAAGTCTTCGTTGAATTTAAACGCGTTGAATTTAACACTAGAACTACCGACGATTGAAGTATACTTATTTCTACCGAGGAGATCAAAGTGGAAAGTATATAAAATAATAAGTAATGCAATTCTGACAAAAGTTTATCTATATTTTTAATAGAAAATCGCGGAAAATCTGCTCAAAGACGCAGTAGTTGATTTATAAAGATTCTGTAAAAAATTACGAATGGGTAATTTTTACCACTTTGATAGTTCCAGTGTTAAGTCACACGGCGCCATAAAGAGAGTAGATAGAGTCCCTTCAAACACAAACCGACCGATTTTAACACTAGAACTACCGACGATTAAAGTAGATCTATTTGTGTCCGAAGAAATAAAAACGATAGGTATTTTTGTAGAAACATGATCGACATAACCGGTATAAATTAATGCTCCGAACAAGAGATGACATTGCGTCGTTTGCAAAGAACCCCTTCTTTGTTTTTTGAGAAAGCGTTGTTGCTTGGCCTTCGCGCTAAAAGGAAGTCCGTGGTTGCTCATCCAAAGTTATCGCGTGCGATCTTATAATATAATGGTTGAAATTGGTGATCGTGCCAAGTGTTACAATTCTGTCCACTGTATTGAATATATATATACATCTCCTGTATCACATTCTATTCTTCGTTTATCCCAAAGCCATCAACAATTTTGAAAAATATACACGCGACGTAAGAACAAATCTTTAGCTATACTTTTCACAGAAAATCACGAAAAATTGCCCTAACCGAATCGTTATAAATTTACAGAATTTCTACGGGAGATCACAAGCCGGTCATTTCGATCGCTTCGATAGTTCGTAGCGTTAAACTACACCTAAAGTCCCACGATACCATACGAAAGTGGCGAGAAAGTTCGCGTACGAGCGTCGTTTGTTCCCATCGAGAAAAGAAAAAAAAAAAAAAAAAAAAAAATCGAGACGTTTGCCGGTTGACAGCTAATAAAGACGGTTCAGTAGCGTGTCCTGGCTAGGGCAAACGGTGCTGGTCGCACAACTCGCCGAGGGGGAGTTAACCACTTTTCTGTTTGAGCGGGATTTCAGTTCACTGCACCGACATGTTTGGTGTCAAATGGCTGGCGAGCCGACTGTTTCGAGGCTTCCAAGTTGGTGGAAAAGTGCCAGTACCGCGAGCAATCGATCGGTCGACTCTCGCGGAGGGAACGCATCGAATGGACGTTCAAAAATTCAATGGATGGCCACGATCGTCATCCACGGCGATTTCAAGCTTTTCCGGCTTCCCCTGAGTGCGTCCGCGTCATTAGAAATGCGATTTTTGTTTTCAACGATCGATCCGAGTGACGCGGGAGTGCATTAAACTGGACGCGAAAGTCACTCGTGGTATTTTAGATATTCAGAGTGGTTCGATAGATCGGTTGTTTTGAGAATGTTCCAAGTTGGCTGTTAGGAATTGGGTGAATAGGAAAATTGATTATTTTTTTTTTTTTTGAGGGGGAACGTATTGAAATTGATGAAGATTGAGGGAATAAGGTTCTTAAGTAGCGTTTGTTTGATGATACTAGCTGTGTGCGGATGATGATGGCCAAATAGTGCATTGGAAATAATTTTTTGCACTCAGAATTTAATGGTGAATCTAATTTTTTTTAATCGTGTAAGAAATTTTGAAATAATTCTTTTGTAAATGTATTCAAATTCTTTTTAACCACCAGCATGGTTTTTCATGTAAATTATATAAATTCTATAAATTCATGGTGGCGCGTTTTAAAGAATTTTTGACGTTTTTGTGTGGCGAATACGAATCAAGATTCAATTCCTTCGCATCTTATATTTTTTTTAAGTAACTGTTATTTTGAATTTTTTGGTACGAATGGATATGTTTTAATTGTCGGTAGCTCTAGCGTTGATATTTAAATATAAATTATGAATCGAAACTATAAAAAAACTATAAAGTTGAAAGAGAAATAAAATTTTGAGGAGTTAATAAGATCAATCAAAAATAAAAGTACATAAAATTTGAACAACACCGTTTTGTGTGATTCTTTATAGAATTTTCTTTAGACGATTAACGTGTTCTACTTTCTTATTTTACTTTAAAGAAACGTTTATAGTCCAGCAAAATTAGCTACACACGAGAGTGAAATATTCTATTAATAAACATCGAACTAATTTGCTGAAGGAGCAGATCTATCGATATATTTTCAATTTTCTAATTAAAAGTCGCACATAAAATAGAATCCGCGGAGCTTAAGTTGCCTTTCTCGCTGAGCGTAATCCAACGAAAACTAAAACGCGTATCTGCAAACCAAAAATAGAATATTCCACGTAAAAGCTTGTTTTCTTTGGAAATTCTTCAAATTTTCATTCGACCCAGAATCTAAAGACGAAAATACTCTCGATCGATGGAATAAGCGATAATTTTCTACGCACCATAGAAAAGATATTGCAATTTAGCGAAAGCCATTTCTGCGGCGCGACGTGTCGCGCAATATTTAAAAGAGAGTAGCGGCGAGTTAGAAAATATTGTCGATTTGAGTGGTGAGGACGAGTTATCTCGAAATTGGCAAATCGATTCATCGATGGCTGCCAACCAAAGAACGAAACGAGCATCGAACGATCGGGGAAAGTGCATGGAAATGGTCGCGGCTAGACAAATAGTGAAGAGCCAATTTTTGTGGTTTTTACGCGAAACATGGTCGCTCGTAATAAATCTTCATCCCTTTCTTTACTCCAGTCCAACCGTTTCGTAGGCGTGTTTAAATCAAACCATGATTTTATGGCCCATTAAAAATTTCACGGATTCGTTTTTATTAAGAAAGTTGATTGCAATTGAAATTTTGATCGTTTCTGATAGGATGAAAGAATTGACCGATGGTTTGGAAGCGTAGTACCGTTAAAACGCATGGAATGTAACACTAGAACTATCGAAATGGTAAAAATGAACAGTTTGTAATTTCTATATGGTAATTTTATAAATTTTTTAGGGTTTCTTTTTAGGAAATTTTACACGATACTTGGTTAAAAATGTAGAAGAAGGTTGCTACTACTATGTATTCTAAAAGTATTATATACTTCATTTTGATTCCTTTGGTAGAAATAAGCATATTTTAATTATTGATAGTTCTAACGTTAATATCAACGTTATGTCAAAGATGATATGAATATTATTTGATATAAGGTACTATTTAATAATATTATTTACCAAAATAATTTTAAGGTAATATAATAATGTTGCAGTAACATTACCTTAATATTATTAAAATAATATTTAATCTTCTTTAAATCATATTATCCTAACAATTATTAATATTACTTTAATGATGGATATCATTTACCAAAAATAATATTAAGATAATGTAATAACGTTATAGTAATATTACCTTAATGTTATTTAAATAATATTTAATCTTCTTTAAATTATATTATGGTAACGATTATTAATATTACTTTAATGATGAATATCATTTACCAAAAACAATATTAAGATAATGTAATAATATTATAGTAATATTACCTTAATATTGTTTAAATAATATTATCCTAACAATTATTAATATTATCTTAATAATGAATATCATTTACCAAAAATAATATTAAGATAATATAATAACATTACCTTAATATTATTCAAACAATATTAATGTTACTTAAATTATCAAAATATACTTAAACATATAAATAATATTTAACCTTCATTAAATCACATTATCCTAACAATAATTAATACCACCCAATCAATGAATATCATTTACCTAAATAATATATTAAATATTATTATTATTATTAATAAATATTATATTAACAATATATTAAATTACCCTAAAAATCAAAATTACTTAAATAACATTATCCCATCCAAACATCTCCCGCAAACGTTCAAACCAAAAATTTCCCATTTAAAAACCCAGAGCCACGACATTATAAGAATCCAACGATTTACCCAACAATCATCCCTCCATTGTTTCGTTGTTCGCGTTTTAAACAGGAATGAACGAAAAGCGGAAGCGGACGACAGCGACGATAATGCGGCGAGTTTGAGCTGATTAGCGTGGAAGGATCGCGCGAACGTGGCGCATTAATGGCGAGGCAAACTTTTTCGTGCCACGAAGGATGCTCGATAATGCCTGTCAATTTTACAGGACCGTCAAACGGGGCTCGTTTTCGAGCGATGTCGAACATGTCGATATCGTCTGCTCACGCAGATAGATAAACCGTGAGAGGAAAGGAAAACGGTGCACATTATTGGCAATCAGTGGATCGGCTTCCGTTTAACGCACTTGTCAATTTTTATAAGCGCCTCATTTTAGCATTCGCGTCGCGCAGAGGAATAATAAATTCCGAACGAAAGCGTTGTTAATTAACCAGCTTGTCGATATTCGATTGATCACTTCGTAAGTGACAACGCGACCGTCCAAGTCGAACCACAAGTCTCTGACCATTGAATTAGGACCACTGCAGATTTTCAGCATCTCTCACGTTTTCCGTCGAGTTAAAAGGCCTCCTCAAATTGCAACGATATAATTTATTAACTGCTAACGTAATACGCTACTACTATTGGATTATTGTTAATATTAATGTAAGCGAGAGAGAGAGAGAGAGAGGGAGGGAAAGAGATAGACAATATTATTTTCGGAAGGGGTGTCAGAATGATCAAACACTGTGGCACGTAGTGTTACTTGGTTTATTAAAATTAAAAAATTAATAATATGATTCGTACGATGCTCCGCCTCGCCACTCTCTTCACTCGCAACAACCAAAACAGTAGTCCTTTGAAACTTAAAGTTCGCGGGTGCAAAGGGTTAATATTTTGTATTTCCACCGTTTGGTTTGACGACAGCTTGTATCCTTTCCGGCTCGATCGTATGCTTTTGTAAGGCGTAAGAGCGCCTACGGCACCAAGGCCCTGCATGAGGGTTAATTTATGACACTGCCTGAGTGAGATGCCTGGTCACCAAGTGACTGGGAAATCGGCTAGGCAGAAATGCACATGGCCCGCTCGAGTGGTGGGGCCCGGGTTTCCCGAAAACGTACGAAGAGGAGAGACAAAGGGCAGTCTAGCTAAGCCCGCGTTAGGAGACGGTTTAGAATAAAATAATCTTTTTGAGACTTTTGTGTTTTGCCATATTTTGCCCTATCCCCGCTTTCGACCATCCTTACA
>SMSQ01020971.1:9226-28765 GCA_019453375.1 Ctenoplectra terminalis
TTTTTTTTTTTTTGATAAAAGGAAATATTTTTATGTATGTATTATTTATTTTAACTAAGTCAACTTTTGGTTTTAAGATTCGAACTGAATTTAGTTGCGCTTCAAAGTGCGGCAATTGTCGCTAATTACACAGAGTGCAGGTAACGTGAAAGAATATTTATCAGGTTGGACCAAAAAGCGATTTTTTTATTTTATTTTATAAAAGGAAATATTTTTATACATGCTTTATCCATTTTAACTAAGTCAACTTTTGTTCTTAAGATTCGAACTGAATTTAGTTGCGCTTCAAAGCGCGACAATTATAGCTAAAAGCGGCAGGAAGTTGTTGGCTAATATGATACAAAGTTGGTAAATTATATTGCAATAATTCCTTTTTAGCAAAGTTTTAAATTTTGTAACATATTTTTAGAAATATGGATTCGCATGAAAAGCTGCATAGTGATAAATATGTGAATGTTTGGTAACTGTAAAAAATGGCTCGCATAGATATTTCGGTTTTATCGTAGAAATTCAAACAAAATATTTAACAAATTTTAATAATCATGTTGATGATGTTTGAAACTTGGAACATATCGTTTTTCTTACTAAACTATGGAAAGATTAAATCCTACTTTATTCCTTGAGCCAATTTAACACATTTTCCTCGCAAAAAGTCGACTAACGAATATAACAAAGCAGTTTCACACGTCGCTTTATTAATTTCGAACGTTTGTAACAATTTTATGGCCGAATCTATACAGATTTAATTAAATTGCAAATTTAAATATTAGCATTAAAAATACCGACGATAAAAGTACACCTATTTGCACCGAAAAAAATTACAATAATAAATATTTGAAAAAATGAATAACAAAGAAAAAATCGAAGAAAATGCTAACAAATCCACCGTTAAAAATTTATAGAATCTCACTAAGAAATTACGAACAATTTCAACGCTCTAAAAAAATAAATAACGGTTGAATATTAATTATTCCGAATCCACTGACAGTACAAAAATTAGCATCTGCAATTAAAACAAGCTCATCGAGCCTAACTCACCGGCCTCCGCCATAATCCGTATCAGAAACCTCAACGATCCTCGCTATAATCACCTTCGCATCGCCATAACGAAATCCTCAGACCAACCACTCAGACCGCAAGTTACTCAAAAAGAAAAAGGAAAAGAAAAAAAAGAAAAAAGAAATTGCGTTAAGAATAATCGTAAAGCAGACCGGAGCTCAAATGCGTTGGAGCCCAGTCCTCCGCAGCGTTTTTACTATTGCTTATCACGCGAGCCGCAGATAACGCGATGATAAATCGCACGACGATTAATTTCATGTTCCCTGACCGTCTTGGAGGCATTTTTACCGATACCGTTTTGCAGGAAGCTTACAAGGGACATCATTTAAACGCGACACACCGATTTTTATGAAATTTACATACGATGAAGTGTTCAAAAAAATATTTGACACGCACTTTTTTTAAAAACAGCCCTTTAACCCTTTCACTGCGGTGCTCTGAAGACCAAAAGTGTTATTCGTATAAAGATACAGTTTTTATTAACATAACACAAATATGGATATTGAAAAGGAAGTACATTGTACAATGAATTACGATATAACACATGTAAATGAAAATAAAAATAATTCAGTGCTGTAGAACATCTGTATTCACAAATTTTAACAGATGATTAATTAATTTCTGAGGGCTTATATATACGTCTTTCGCAGCGAAAGGGTTAAGTTAGGGATGAAAGATATATTTTCTTCAATATTTCTGAAAATACTTAAATAAAAATTTAGCAATTTTTAATGACAGGATTAACTGTGCAATTGCGCGAATAGTTTCTGAAATATCGAGGAAAATTTATTCTTCATCCCTAATTTCGAGGGTTGTTTTCACACTTTAAATACGGATGATTGTAAATAAAAAAAAAGAAATACGTGTGAAATATTTTTTCAAACCTTACATCGTATGTAAATTTCATTAAAATTTGAGTGTTACAGTTTAACACTTTGACTGCCACGCCGAAGTCATATGTTTTTATTATACAAAGCATATAATGGCAAAATAATAATGAATTGATGTTAGAAGACAACATGTTTATCAAACGAAGCGTTTATCTCACTGGTGGTCACGGATGACCACCGTGGCGCCTTAATAACAGTTGATAAGGACAAATTAAAACACGCCTTCGTTTTTTAAAATTGTGAAAAGTTGAAAGGCTCCGGTCACCAATGACCACCGTGGCGTCACCAGAGAAACCGTTGCCGGTCATATATGACCAACATGGCAGTCAAAGTGTTAAGCGTAGACATTCTATTGTTGGACACCTTGTGAAGCGTCTATATTTTTTTATATAAGCATATTATTATTACACTTACAGTCGTTTTGAAATCCTCGTACAGAATGTAAGTTACATTGAGCGGATAAACAAATATAAAATATATAACTATAAATGAAACAGGTTAAAGAATCTAATAATATACTGCGCGACGTTCGCCGAAGACAGTTCTTGACGTCTCCGAGACGTCAGAGTCTACAATGGCACATGAAACGAATCACGTCTCCCAGACGTCATTGTATGTCAAGGAGTTAATGAAATTTACATACGACATTGTTAGAGGTAGAGGAGGTTGCTTCGATGCATTCTGACTTGCTCGTCAAAGCATAAGCGCGGCACAGAGCCAACGCTCCCGCTGGCGGCCAGCCGCTCTACTCGCTCCGTAATTGATCCGCGTTTTTCGTTAATAACTCGTTAAGAAATCTGATCTTGACATTCTCGCAAAGGAAAAAATTTCTTAAAATCATCTCAAGAATCATCCCTTAAAGGGACTTACAGATCTTTTCGGACATTCTGTATAAAAACTAGCGATAAAGGCTCGACTGAACAGAATTGAGATCATTCTCGTAACTGGTTATATTCTTCACGCTAAATCGTATAAAAAATCCTGAAAATGAGCCGCTGTATATTTATACAATTTATGCGAGAAATTACAAAGAAGTAATTTCCACCGGTTGGTAAATCTAGTGTTAAAACGCGTCGAAGTCGCTTCTCGAAACAAAGAGCTGAGAAGTCTGCTGGTGGTATTGTGGCCCGCAGATTGGTTTGCATTGTGTCAGAGAGCTCGGAAGTCGAAGTGTCGCGTCAAAGGACAAAGTGTCCCGGACCGAAAAGTTGGAGGATCTTTGTAAAACGCTGGCAATTCAACAGCGTTTCTTGTGGGCTAGCAAGAAAGGCCGCTGGCATTCTCTCAAGCTTCGCGACAAGGTCCGAGGGAAACCGAGGAGAGGTTAACTTCTTGGGTCGTTTCTATCCACTTCCCTGGATCGTTCCGCAAGCCACGATGAAATTAAACGTTCCCTAGAATTTCTTTATTTTTCCTCGCCTTTCATTCGGCCCGAGCTCCGTCTGATTCGACGAATAATCCTGCTTTAATTAACGTTTTTACTCGAACGGCTGACTGTTGGTTGTAATGTTAATTGCGTTTTGAGAATGATTGGATGTAGTTGAGTTTCTTACGCTTTAATCTGATCTACCATTGAAGCACCGAAAATAGAATTCTTTTTTTTTATATTTTGAATTAATATCATTTTTTTTTTTTGTAATGATTATTTGCAAGCGGAATAATTTGTGTGTGATTTTTGTTGTTTATTATTAAGCACAATATTTTGCGTGTGAAGGTTATCAGTTCGAGGTTATTAATACGCATTTAATTACTGAAGTAAAGTTAATTATAAAATTGCCACACATTAGGTTTTTTTTTCATATCTTTGCTTCGTTTCGTTATATTCATTACTCACGTCTTCTTCTCCAGACAGAAGAAAACAGAAATTATCGATCGTTCGTGCCATCTTTGGATCAATAAACCAATCTCATAAGTAATTTTCTAATACTAATGAAAATTAAATAGTTATCCACTCGACATCCCAACAGAATTACCCTTAATTTAAAAATAAACATTTCCACCTATCTATATCTCATATACACATATATTCTTAACCTAGTCACAGTAATTTTCTAATACTAATGAAAATTAAATAGTTACCCACGTGACACCCCAACAAAATAACCCTTAATTTACCCTCAATTAAAAAAAAAACATTTTCACCTATCTATATCTTACATACCCATATATTTTTAACCTACTCACAGCAATTTGAATCCAGCAAATAAAAATTCAACATTTTTGCAATTCAGTAATTTTCTAATACCAATGAAAATTAAATAGTTATCCATGCGACACCCCAGAAAAATAACCCTTAAATAAAAAAAACATCTTCACCTATTTACATCCCACATACACATATATTCTTAACCTACTCCTAGTAATTTTCTAATACTACTGAAAATTAAATAGTCACCCACATGACACCCCAACAAAATTACCCTTAATTTACTCTCAATTTAAAAAAAAACATTTTCACCTATCTCCACCTCACCTACCCAAATATTCTTAACCCACTCACAGTAATTTGAATCCAGCAAATAAAAACTCAACATTTTCACGATTCAACAATTTCCTCATACCAATGAAAATTAATATCCACGCGACACCCCAACAAAATCACCCTTAATTTAAAAAAAAACATCTTCACCTATCTACATCCCATATACCCCAACTAACTTATCTACAAATTCCCACATAAATTCCATAAAATCATTCTTTCCGATTGCACTGTACAAATAAAAATCCGAGGCCTACTGATCTCGCTGGCGAGGTCAGTGCTGAGCAAACAATGGAAAACTTCTCAGTCCGAAATTATCTGCTTCCTTTCCTTGGATTCTCGAGTAACGACTCGTCGGATGCCTCCTGGAAATTGTAATTATTAGCGATGATATACGACCAGCCGGTATAGTTTGCTCAAAACGTGACGAGCCTTATAATTAGTCTTGGACAGAGCCGGAAAGGGGACACTTTTACAACCCTTCGCTAGTTTGCACGCAACGAGCGCGAGTTTCTCAAGGAATAATCGTTTGAAACAATTCGCTTGTTACCGTGGATTCGTCGTGTCTTTGTAAAAGAGTACAGAAAGAGGAGGAAGGTAAAGGGGTAACGTACACGGGACAAGTTTCCGTTGCTTGACTCATTGAACGATTAAGCGTGTCCTGCGAGCTGCGGTGGCTTCCTCGGGATCCCGCGCGTTTTCGTTTCTCGTCGTTCTCCTCTTCTTCCACGCTGGATTCCCTCGTTTTTCGTTTACCTTAATTGGGGACTCCATGTTGATTGCGTGGTACCAAGTGGAAGGTTGGAGGTAACTTTGGCGAAAGTTTTTTTTAACGCTTGTTTAGGTCGCGGGGATTAAAGTGCGATAATTTCGGGCGGAAAATGTTATGATCGTGTTGATCGTGGTTGCTGTTAGGTTTCGGTGTCATCGAATGAAGGTTTCATGGATTTGTGAAATATTTTGTCACATGTTGATTAAAGTAGCTTGTTATATATGGATAGTCACTTGGAATAGTAGTAATTGCGCTTGAAGTTGATTTGGATGATTATGGTGGAAGTATGTTTGAATTTTATTATGAGAAAGTTTCATAGATTCGGTAAATATTTTATGAGATATTAGTTAACGTAGATTTATAATTTATTAGATAGTAGTAGTATATTTTAGGGGGAATATTACAGTTGGAATTGCTTTGGTTGATTATGGTCGAAGTATATTTGAATATTATTATGAGAAAGTTTCATAGATTCGTAAAACTTTTTATGAGATACTATTTAAAGTAGCTTTCTAATTTTTTAATTAGTAGTAGTATATTTTAAAAGGATATATTTGGGTTGAAATTGCTTTGGTTGATTATGGTAGAAATATATTTGAATTTTATTATGACAAAGTTTCATAGATTTGTGAAACATTTTGCAAAGTAGCTTTCTAATTTCTTAGCTAGTAGTAGTATATTTTAGAGCGGAAATATTACGGTTGGAATTGCTTTGGTTAATTATGATAGAAGTATATTTGAATATTATTATGAGAAAGTTTCATAGGTTCATAAAATATTTTATGAGATATTAGTTAAAATAGATTTATAATTTATTAGTTAGTAATAGTATATTTTAGGGGGAATATTACAGTTGGAATTGCTTTGGTTGATTATTGAAGAAATATATTTGAATATTATTATGAGAAAGTTTCATAGATTCGTGAAACATTTCGTGAGACATTATTTAAAGTAGCTTTATAATTTATTAGATAGTAGTAGTATATTTTAGGACGGAAATATTACGGTTGGAATTGCTTTGGTTGATTATGGTAGAAGTATATTTGAATATTATTATGAGAAAGTTTCATAGGTTCGTAAAATATTTTATGAGATATTAGTTAAAGCAGATTTATAATTTCTGAGATAGTAGTAGTATATTTTAAGAGGAATATTACGGTTGGAATTGCTTTGGTTGATTATGGTACGAGTTAGGTTTCAACGTTATCAAAAGAAGGTTTCGTGTATTTGTGAAATGCTTATCAAAGTAGCTTTTTAATTTCTTACCTGGCAATAGTATATTTTTTTTTCACAGCGAAGACATAAATTTCACTTAACAATCAACTACTGTGTAGAAACCTTTTACTTTGCCTCAAAGATATTAATTTATACGACAAAATGGAAATAGATACTTTTATTTCGTTCAGTTATCACTGTACTATTCAATTTTATTCCTATATTACCGCATCGATATCAGAAATATATATAATAGCAATTATTGCATTAAAAAACTGTAATCAACCGTAATTCTTTTTTCCGATAAGCAAACAAAATTCGAGTTATAGAGAGTTAATTGTACAATTATTAACCATGTAATATCACATACTTTCTATAGCCACAAATAACCATAAAGTGAATGCGACCTTAACAAATAAATAAATAAACAAATAAATATATTTTCGACCCAAACTATTACAATGAACACTTCTTAAATTTTAAACAAAGTACTTTAATCAAAGCACCGTCCATAACCCTTAGCGCTCCTTTGACTCCTCTACGGAGACATTCTGTTTTCAGTATAATCACGCTCAATTTCCAAAGATATCACACCATGATGATTTACAAAATTAAAAATTTATCTTTCGTTTACCAGAGGAAAAAAGATATCTGTAAATTGAATAAAAACAAGTACTTTCAGAAGGAATAGTAATGTTTTCAAAATAAAACTTCTTTTCTTCAGCGATAAAGAATCGCACGGAGTGCAAAGGGTTAAAACACTAAATAAACCCTCTAACTATTACCAACATCAAGAATCACTCACAATTTCCAATCACCCCAAAAATAAATTCTCCCATCACCCTTTCCCCAATATAATCCCAACAGTAATTCCAATTCTTCAACCTATTATCTCTCCAAGACGATTATTGGAACCCTATGTCTCGAGTCGCTTCAATTACCAAATACCAACCCCCGATTTCGATTCTTCCCAATCTATCGAACAAACTCTCCAACAAAAGGCTCGTACCCATCTCTCCGAACCGTTTCTCAATGACCCTATCGGCTCCCTTTTTTTCTGTCCCTCGAACCATTCTCAAAAATCCCTCACCCTGAAAAGCTCTCTGAAACCACCCCCTCTTCTCACAACGCACCGTTCCACCCCTCGTTCCTCACCTGGAGAATCCCCAGAACCGATCGCGAGTCGCATTCCCATGCGTCGCGCGATACCTTGAATTACGGCCGCGATAAAGAAACTGGATCAAAATCCTCGCCTTTCATCCCCCGTAAATTCGCCCTGACACAAAGCTCCCCGGTACAGAATCGGAGGCCGGTAAAAGCCGGGAAACCAGCGTCGCAGCGGCTCGGAGTCGGAAAGGGAGAGAGAACACGGAAGTTTCGAACCTTTTTTACCTTTCGTCGGGCGTCACGCATCTGTTGCATGCCCGGTATTAATTACAGGATTATCCTTTCGACGAACGAACCCTCGGTGTGTCGGCGTACGCGTTCCACGCTCGTTTCACCCTTGGCCGATGGAACAGGTGGAAAAGCGGCGAAGATCGTTTCGAGTGGCTTTCCAGCAGGAAGTCGTAGATTTTTGTCCCGTTTCCGCGAGGATTAGCTTAATGCGACTTATAGTTGCGCGTACCCGCGTCCATTGTTCCCGTGGACCAAACAACCGGAGATCTATGAGTTTCTGGCGCGGCGAGCAAGTTGCGGACCGGTCAAACTTGTTCCTTCTTCTTCCCTCGGCTGGCGTCGGCGAGCGCGAAACTTGGAAAAGTTCGCTTGGAAATCGCGATGTTTACTCGGTGATGCGCTTCGCGGCTATTGACGCGGGACCGGCGGGATTAATTAAGGGAAATGTTCGTTCGCAACTTCAGGACGACGGAATTTTGCGGTCGTGTTTGTTTTCGGATCCATTTTGTGAGATGTTAGATCTTCATTTGGTGTATTAAATTTTGTTTTAGGAAGCGATGAGAGATGCGAGGGAATGGGTAGGGTGTTTGTGTCGCGCGAAAGCGAAGGGTAATGTCGTAATGTCTGCTTTGTTTAACACTAGAGCTACCAAAACGGTACTATTGTAATTTCTTTGATACAAAAAGTTTACT
Source organism: Ctenoplectra terminalis (assembly GCA_019453375.1). Lineage (NCBI taxonomy): Eukaryota > Metazoa > Arthropoda > Insecta > Hymenoptera > Apidae > Ctenoplectra > Ctenoplectra terminalis. The sequence continues at coordinate 17,732 of SMSQ01020971.1, forward strand.
ATTTTAGTTTATTGTTAGTAAAAAAAAAATAACAGTAAATCAAAGAGATCCATTTTTTTATATTGTACTCACGAGATTATCGCGTCATAGTATACGAATTATGATATGCGTTACAATTACTTTATACAGAGTGAGCAAAACATGTCTACCCTGAATAACTCTCAAAATATACACTTTGTCTATTAAGAATACAATATTTCCTATAAAAATTGCATAAAATCAAAAACAACATATAACACCGAAACAATATTTCCAAACGCTGGTTCGACCCTTCGAACTCGAGCTACCTCCATAAAAAAAGAGAAAATACGTATGTATTTTTATAACCTACTCTGCGAAGCAATAAAGTTCCATTTACATCGAAACCTTTCGCAGTAGGTCGTTCGCAACCCTTGCTTCTAAATTTTTTAATTCAATGAATTCAAAATGACCGACCAACAAGACCCCTTAAAACGTAAACGTCTCCTTGTTCCGGAGTCAAAGACCTACATTTCCGTGCCACCAAATTACTATTCGCCCAAGAACGCAGCGAAAGGGTTGAAGAAGACAACTTTGCGCTTCACGCGACTTTTTCTCCGCCGAAACAAAAAAAGAAAAAAAAAAAAGGAGCCAATCGAGCAGCAGCATGGCAAAAACAAAAAAAAAAAAAAAAAAGAAACTGAGCTTCAGGAAGCGCTGGTGGCCGAGCAAACATCGATGCGACGACGTCTCGAGCTTGCTGGGAAAGTATATTTCAGCCGTCGTCGTCGGGAATTTCGCGAGTAAATAGAGAAGTTGGCCAGCCTGTATGCGACACTAACGAGCCGGCGAAACTTCCCAGTTCGCTCGGCTGGCTGCTGCAAGATCCTGTGGCCTGATCAGGCCACTTTCCAAGTCTTGGGGACGAGCTCGTTTTTCCGTCGTTCCTCTTCCTGGTCCTCGCTTCCCGCGGGACCACACCGAGGGACTTTTGCTCACGTCCGACGATCGGTTTCCGCGGGCTTGGCCAAGTTATCGCGGCAATTAGGGATCAATTAACGGGGCAACCGACGGATCGATCTCTAATTGGCCGCCAAATTGGCCGGGGAACCAGAGATACTCGATTCCGTCGATCGGAATTACGCGAGCGATTACTGGCCAAGGAAAAGGCTTGGGTTTTCTGACGGCCTGTAATTGCTCCATCCGACGCGATGCAGTTTTGCTCGGATATAGGTGTTGACGTGAACGCTTGTTCTTGGAATGATAACTTGTTTCCACGGGGCAGGAAGGAGTCGATTAGCGAATCGATTTGCGAACGATCGATGGTTGTTGGGTGGGTTGAAAGGTTGATTTAGGGCGCGGAAGGGAAGATGAAGTAGTGTTGGGTATTTTTGTTCGTTTAGCGTAGGTACGTTCAACTGGAATTGAAATGGGTAAAAGTTAGAAATTGAATATAACTGGCAATGTACATGTATGAAATTTTAAGGGATACGTTTTTTATATTATATAAATTTTATACATTTTATATATTTTCTATATTTTCTATATTTATAACACTTTATAAATTTTATATATTTTATATATTTTATATATTTATAACAATTTATAAATTTTATACATTTTATATATTTTATATATTTATAACATATGTTATATAAGGAACACGATTAAGTTTTGTTAAAAAGTGGACTTGCTTGGTTTCTGTAAAAAGGTTTGAAATTGTTGAGTTGAGAGAAAAATGTTGCTGGTCTATTGTGGACTGAGGAGACTGTTGGTTATGGAAGTGGTTATAGGACCACCTTAGGTATTAGTGTTATTTGTTTACAGTATAATCTGAATAGAATTTTCCGCAAATTTATTGTTTTAGCTATTTATATTTAAATATTTAAGTATTCTCAAATTAGTGTCAAAAAGGTACTCATAGTAGATTAACTTTATCTTATTTTAGTAAGGTAAAAATGAATCCTAACCCGAGCCTAACCGAATCGTGTTTGCTAATTTTGAGAGAAATATAAGAAACTGTTATCGATACGCGAGTATCTCTGTTTGAATCTTATGTTAAAGTTTATAATTATAATTATATATTTTATATATTATAATTATTATACATTTTATATATTATAATTATATATTTAATTATAATAATATAAATCATAATTAACTAAATTTGTTTCTTTTATTTTACACGAAAGCGCGCTTGAGTAAAAAAAAAAACTTAAAAACCGCGAGACCAGAATAATTCGTTTCTATGAATAACTCCACCATAACGACAGCGTTGCAGCCACCGAATCACTTCCAACTTAAACCAACACCGATATTCCATCCATCACGTATCATTTCAAGAAACACGATCTCCGTCCAACACGAATCGAGCATTCCAACGAACTGGTCGCTGCTTGTAACCGAAAATAAAAAAAAGAAAAAGAAAAACAGAAAAATCAGAGACAATACTGCAAAAGGAACAGCTCGAAGTGACAATCGCGAGGCCGGTTGGATTTACGATCAAAGAAACGTGCTTGTCGAGGCAATCAAGGCCGGACAGTAAATCCCCGGCTCTGTCTGTGCGCTGGCCGACTCGAGAGGTCGATCCGCGAAGAGAGATCTGTTCGTCTGCGCGCCGGAATTATTTAATTTCTATCCCTTCCAGCTCTTCCAGGCTCCTCGAGGCTCGAACTTTCCGGCGGAATCGTTAGCGCGGCTCGCAGACGGGACTCTCGCCGGATTCTCGAAAAAGTGAATAAAACTCGCGTCGTTTCACGGCGAGGGGTGGTTACCGTGTTCGGTAAGAGGGCGCGGAGGGGTCGGTGGATAGAAGACACCTTTACAGGGTGTGCTGAAAATATTCCGTGGAACGCTGAGACGAACAAAGGAGCGCGAGAAAAGGTTTTGTCAGAGTTTTAGGTTCGGAAAGGGGTGGATTTTTTCTTGTTTCATGAATGCGCCGCTGGATTGACACCTGACTTTGTTCCGCTCAAGTTTAACGGTTCGTGCGGGCGTTGCAGGGTTTTGTGAAAATTTGTAATTAATACGATAACAAGGAAATGGTTAATTAGGATCTTGGGTAGCTTTGTCAGACGTGTTAACGCTACTGTTGGCAACTGGTTATCCGTTCCTGTATTTCTCGCAAGAATCTTTCTGCGTTCTTGTGAAAATATCGCAAAATTCCTATGGATCTTTTTATGCTTGCGATAATTAATGGAATATTACAATCGAAGTATAAATCGTGGAAAGAAAATTGAACGAAAATATCAGATATTTAAAATTGCAATTTTCTGTTCCTTCAGCGGGTCCTTTTTTGTATTTTCGGTCTAGCTATTCGATTTTAGTTTCTGTATTTTATTATTTTTTGTTATTTTGGAGCTTGGTGTATTGCAAGAGCTTGCAATTCATTGCGTTTTTTTTCGTAGCAAATAGAAAAAGGTTTGTCAGACGCGCACTAATTAGTGCCGAATAATTCGCTTGCGATAAAATACGACTTATTTAACAGTCGTTCTTACAGTTATAATTTCTAACACAGAAATATCTCGTACATATTAACCTAGCTATTTTATAATTACCCTTGAAATATCAGTATGGAAAAACTCTTTATCCCACTTTATGTCCTCGAAGAACACCATTATAGGGTAGACCAAGACTAATCGGATCATTTTCTTTCGACAGTGATGAAGTAACTAATATTAAAGCCATAATTTAGAAAGTTAACTTTTTATTACAAATTCGTAATTAATACCCACTTAATTTGAAATGGGTATAACGTTACACCATATTATATTTAATATATGCGTATTTCATTACGCGCGTTAAGCATGGTTATTAACGGGTAAAAAATAAAAACCTTTTTAACTTAAAAGTCTTTCTTTCGACTAAATTCTTATTTTGATCCGATTCTCCTCAACCTACTCCACTTATAATTCCAATAAACGCACCGGTAAAAAACCAGTCTTTCGCCAAATTTACCTTCAAAACGAATCAAACCTTCAACTTAGCGATCTCTAAAAATTCTTTTCAATCTCATTCCACGTTAATCTATTCGTATCATTAATTGCACGCTTAAATTGCAGAGATCCTCAATTATCACCGAAGCCTGTCCTATTAATCGCGTGTAGTTCATCAGATCATTCGTAACTCGTCCCAATTTAAATATTTCCTCATCAACACTAACCGATCATAATGATACATCACAGTACAAAGGATAATATATATTAACACTAAATCTACCAAAACGGTTAAAATGATCGGACTGTAATTTCTCGTAGAGATTCTATAAATTTACAATGATGCAAATTGAGAGATTTTTGTGATTTTCTGTAGAAAATGTAGATAAAGATTCGTTTTCTTTACGTTATGTATTTATTTAAAACACCTATCATTTTTATTTCTCAGGGAACAAATTTACAATGATGCAAATTGGGAGATTTTTCGTGATTTTCTGTAAAAAAATGTAGATAAAGATTCATTTTCCTTACGTTGTGTATTTATTTAACACTAGATTTACGGGGATTAATTGGACCATTTTTACGGGTATATTAAACTGCACTTTTTTTCTAATAACATTAATTCACTTTATTCGAAATTAATAGATTTTTATTCACACAGATTTAGTTACTACGTTTCTTGCATTTAAATTCTATTTTGAGCGTACACTTTCGACACTCATAATTACTGCACTTCAGCGTGAAATTAGAAACCTATAAAATTAACGGTTCCGTAAATCTAGCGTTAAAACACCTATCATTTTTATTCCTCAGGGAACAATTAGGTCTACTTTAATCGTCGATATTTTTAGCGTTAATAAACATAAAATTCTTAGCGCAAATATTTTTATTCAACGATACAGCATAACATCGTTCTCAGCTGATTATTCCACGTTTAGCGATACAGAGACGACATAACTCGCGGAATATTTCGCTTTCGCGACGCAAATGGCTCAACTACCCCCCGATCAGCCACCATCGAGCAACCCTAACCTCAAACAATTTTAAATCTCCCGGTTAAGGACAGCTAACGGCTTAATTTATGATACGGAAGAAACCCTAGCTATTTTTGAGAACGGTCATTTTCACATCTGGCGTGTTATTAGTTTACGACCTAGAAACTGGCGAATACTTCGGTGTTTGTCGATTTCTGCGCAATAGCAAAGTGCCGTACCCTAAATCTTCACCAAGAACTGACGCACGTCCACTTCAGCTGCGACCTTCTGACACCGTCACATCCTCACCTAACTGACTTGGGACTGCCACACGAACTCTGAAGGCGTGACATTGACCACCTCTCTTGACACCAGAATTTTTAACTCATTGGACATAGCATGCCTCCCACCCTCNCCACTTCAGCTGCGACCTTCTGACACCGTCACATCCTCACCTAACTGACTTGGGACTGCCACACGAACTCTGAAGGCGTGACATTGACCACCTCTCTTGACATCAGAATTTTTAACTCATTGGACATAGCATGCCTCCCACCCTCTTGACGACGACACGCCTAACGAGGGTGTTTAGTATTTAAGAAACGCCACTGTTACGATCAAGATCAGAGCTGCATTAGAACTGAACAGAGCTATCAGAACCATTAGAATACCATTAGAACTGCATTAGAACTATGACAATTCTCACAATTCTCGTTCAATTCTGAAAGTATTGAACTGGAGATGAGATGAGATAAGAAGATTGAACATTGAATTAGAACTAGAACTAAAACTTGTGAACCATTGAACTGTGCAACTTGTACTATCTGAATTAAATATATCATTTATATTATTGTTACAAATCGTGTTGGCATCCTGGATGCTAAATAATCGACTCCACGAAAACTGTGGGAGTCAACACTCCCATCTAACCCAACTCTGTCCACCAAAATCCCAACCTTCTCCTCCGCATCTCGCGCCGACCCCCGAAAAACCGCTTCTCGACTTCACCCTCGCGGTTCCAATTTCTCAACACACCTTGTAGACTCCAACCCCGATTCGGCTAGGAAAAATGTGCCTCCGTCGGATGCCGCCGAGTCGCTGGGCGTAGCGACGACGCCGTCGACGACGAGCTGATAATTGGACGCCTCGTTACTCCGCGTTACTTTCACCCTCCCCTGGCCCCACAGAAGTTTATTCTTCGGCGGCTAAGGCTCGAAAAACATCGCAGCCGGCTGTTTAAATCCTGTCGGTGGCGGGCCGACGCGGAAGGCGGTTCGTTAGCCGGAAAAAGCGTGCGACTCCACGCGTGGAGTCTCTCTCGTTAACGCTGGCTGCAGGTGTGCAGCCCGTGAAATTACACCGTCGGTGTGTATCGCGCGTGACGCTCCACCCAGCTGGCTTTTTAGGCGAGCATTACGCGCGCGAGGGTTAGCGAGGCTAATAAATCTGCCGCGGGATCAACGATAAGGGATCTTAGTCGGTTTAGATCCGATTATTCAGGGTCGCGAGTCGGTCGCTTTGTTCGAGCTGATAAGGTGATCTATGGGTGTTGCGTAGTCCTTGGTTTTTAGGAGTAGGGAGATGAGAAACTGACCGACTATCTGCGAGCTGAAATGTTGCGGAGGAAAAGGGAATTGTTTGCTCGTGGTATCCTCGGCACGTTAACGCGTTAACCCTTTCGCTACGAAGAGCGAGACTGCTTAAGAGACTGCTAAAGATATATATACGCTTTCACAAGTCTATCAATATATACGAAAGCCGTAAATACACGCTCTCTGCATTTTTTTACTATAACATCTTTACTGTTTCATCGATTGATTTAACCCCTCAACTTGTACGCTCGAGTTAATTCGAGCGCGCTAATCAGGCCAAACTGTGCACACTCGAGATAATTCGAGCGGCGTTGTATTTTATGCTGCTATCATTTTTCACGCTCGAATATAATCGAGAATTGAAAATAACAATGTGAAAGCTAAGAAAAAAAATCGTTTCATTGATATTTATCATTTGCATAGAATTGTAAGCTATAACACTTATTTATTCAAGAATAAAATATAACCTTTTTCCATGGAACAAAACTGTACATTAAACAGAGATACGACCTTCCTTTGTAGGCTTTTACAATTTTCTTCTTAAATTCTTAACCCTCTATAGCTCGAATTTTGTCTGCTTATCGGAGAAAAAATTACGATTGATTACAGTTTTTCGCTCAGATTTGAGAATTTTTAAACCGATAATTGCTATCGATGGATCATGGTGTCGCTACGGTAATACAGTAATCAAATTAAATAGAGCAGTGATAACTGGATAAAACAAATTTTTTTAAGTATAGACACATTGCCATAGAGGTTTAAGTCATTTGAATGTTTCTTTCTTTACTTTCTTCGAAATAGTTTAACCTTATAGATTCTCAGCTAGATCTTTTTCTTTTTATAAAACAAAGGCGCACTTGAGTCGAAAAAAATTCAAAGACCATGGTCAGATTAATATTTTACCACCAAACAAACTGAGTTAAGAAAACAAGGAACGAAACAAGGAAAGAAACGTTACAAAATCCTATTTATCAAATCTCAGGCACCGACACCGACATCCAAGTTTCAAACGCAATCGATAACCGGTGAAACTATCGTTCCACTGTCCCATGCTACACAGTGGCTACAAATCCTCCAAGTTAGGCGACAACTTTCGTCTTGCTCAGTTGGACGTCGGTGTCGATTCTCAATTACGAGAGTTGAGCGGNTCTGCATTTTTTTACTATAACATCTTTACTGTTTCATCGATTGATTTAACCCCTCAACTTGTACGCTCGAGTTAATTCGAGCGCGCTAATCAGGCCAAACTGTGCACACTCGAGATAATTCGAGCGGCGTTGTATTTTATGCTGCTATCATTTTTCACGCTCGAATATAATCGAGAATTGAAAATAACAATGTGAAAGCTAAGAAAAAAAATCGTTTCATTGATATTTATCATTTGCATAGAATTGTAAGCTATAACACTTATTTATTCAAGAATAAAATATAACCTTTTTCCATGGAACAAAACTGTACATTAAACAGAGATACGACCTTCCTTTGTAGGCTTTTACAATTTTCTTCTTAAATTCTTAACCCTCTATAGCTCGAATTTTGTCTGCTTATCGGAGAAAAAATTACGATTGATTACAGTTTTTCGCTCAGATTTGAGAATTTTTAAACCGATAATTGCTATCGATGGATCATGGTGTCGCTACGGTAATACAGTAATCAAATTAAATAGAGCAGTGATAACTGGATAAAACAAATTTTTTTAAGTATAGACACATTGCCATAGAGGTTTAAGTCATTTGAATGTTTCTTTCTTTACTTTCTTCCAAATAGTTTAACCTTATAGATTCTCAGCTAGATCTTTTTCTTTTTATAAAACAAAGGCGCACTTGAGTCGAAAAAAATTCAAAGACCATGGTCAGATTAATATTTTACCACCAAACAAACTGAGTTAAGAAAACAAGGAACGAAACAAGGAAAGAAACGTTACAAAATCCTATTTATCAAATCTCAGGCACCGACACCGACATCCAAGTTTCAAACGCAATCGATGGCCGGTGAAACTATCGTTCCACTGTCCCATGCTACACAGTGGCTACAAATCCTCCAAGTTAGGCGACAACTTTCGTCTTGCTCAGTTGGACGTCGGTGTCGATTCTCAATTACGAGAGTTGAGCGGAGAACAGCTCGTTATCGTAAACCGGAGACGGACTTAGCGACGAGTGGACGGCATCTGGACACGGGGCAGAAGGAAATTTGACGTGCTTGCTCGTGTGGCGTGCGATGGGACGGCAGAAACGAGGACACCGGAAAGGGTGTTAATGGTAGGATAAGGAAAAGTTGTCCGTCACGCCATATGCGGACGTCTGCTCTTCTGAAAATGATCGTGTGTCGGGGAAAAAAATTTCGTGCTCGTCGCTGGGACGTGTGACCGGGAAGAAAAGCAGAAACGGAGTCGGGAAAAAAGGTTCTAAATTGGGCTAATAATTGTTTCCTTGAGCTGCGAGGCTCATTGGACCTTGTAGCTCGTAGGTCGAAGAGCGAGCTAAGATCGAAAGGGTTTGGAGCAGGGGAGAAGTTTGAGTTGGGAAGAAAATGAAAGTATTGGGTTGTCCGGAAAGTTCGTGTCGATTTTCGGTAGGTGCCATTAGAACAGGTCTGAATATGTCGGAGTGATTTAAAACAAATGACACGAGTACATGTTCTAAGCAGTGATACTTCAGGCATCTTTAGACAAAAGTTTGGTTAGGATACAATCATTTTCGTTAGATTTATAAGCTTTTAACCATTTGCACTGGAAAGACGTGCCGTGCAAGAGATGTTTATGTTTCGAAGTTGCGAACGACGTGTTGTACGTATTGTAGAGTAAAATATTATGGATCGAAGTGTAGCGGTAAAGTATTATTTATTATTTCTATGTTGTGGGAATTTATAATGGAAAGCTTTAAAATGAAGTTCGTTGCAGCTCTCTGAAAGTATTGAAAAATAAAATATCATAGAACGAAGTGTAACGGTAAAGTATTATTTATTATTCCTATGTTATGCGAATTTATAATGGAAAGCTGTAAAATAAAGTCCATTGCAGCTCTCTGAAAGTATTGAAAAATAAAATATCATAGAACGAAGTGTAACGGTAAAGTATTATTTATTATTCCTATGTTATGCGAATTTATAATGGAAAGCTGTAAAATAAAGTCCATTGCAGCTCTCTGAAAGTATTGAAAAATAAAATATCATAGAACGAAGTGTAACGGTAAAGTATTATTTATTATTCCTATGTTATGCGAATTTATAATGGAAAGCTGTAAAATAAAGTCCATTGCAGCTCTCTGAAAGTATTGAAAAATAAAATATCATAGAACGAAGTGTAACGGTAAAGTATTATTTATTATTCCTATGTTATGCGAATTTATAATGGAAAGCTGTAAAATAAAGTCCATTGCAGCTCTCTGAAAGTATTGAAAAATAAAATATCATAGAACGAAGTGTAACGGTAAAGTATTATTTATTATTCCTATGTTATGCGAATTTATAATGGAAAGCTGTAAAATAAAGTCCATTGCAGCTCTCTGAAAGTATTGAAAAATAAAATATCATAGAACGAAGTGTAACGGTAAAGTATTATTTATTATTCCTATGTTATGCGAATTTATAATGGAAAGCTGTAAAATAAAGTCCATTGCAGCTCTCTGAAAGTATTGAAAAATAAAATATCATAGAACGAAGTGTAACGGTAAAGTATTATTTATTATTCCTATGTTATGCGAATTTATAATGGAAAGCTGTAAAATAAAGTCCATTGCAGCTCTCTGAAAGTATTGAAAAATAAAATATCATAGAACGAAGTGTAACGGTAAAGTATTATTTATTATTCCTATGTTATGCGAATTTATAATGGAAAGCTTTAAAATAAAGTTCATTGCATCTCTCTGAAAGTATTGTAAAATAAAATATCATAGATCAAAGTGTAAAAATAAAGTATTATTTATTATTTCTATGTTGCGGGAATTTATAATGGAAAGCTTTAAAATAAAGTTCACTGCAGCTCTCTGAAAGTATTGAAAAATAAAATATCATAGAACGAAGTGTAACGGTAAAGCATTATTTATCATTTCTATATTGTGGGAAATACGACTAAACAACGTATAATTCCAAAGCTTTAGTGCTCCGATTTATAAGTCCAGATTAACCCATTTTCCACCTTAGCAGAATAACCGGCCGTTTCCTAATAATAATAATTTTATTCACGGTTGCCATATTTCCCGAACGAATCGTATATCATCAATTAAAAAATATAAAATTAAAAATATACCGTTAAAAAATACACTTGCGTAAAAATCTGGTTCTCAATGGACTCAACTGTAGCGTAATTATATTCTATTCTTCGTAATATTATTAGATAAAAACTCAACGGTATCAAACTGTTAATTAGTCATCATTATATCCACTGTCGTATACAAATCATGATGTTAATTTATCAAAAGCGCACTCTAAACGCGTCGCGAGATATCCACCGTGAGGAGTTAACTCGTGATAGCCACAATAAATGCGTTTTGAAAGTTTTGAGAGCATTTTTGTGACCACGAGTCAACTCCTCTACAGTGGTTGACTTAAACTCTATCTATATCTATGTCTCTGACT